>NKCK01000150.1:0-107574 GCA_003946995.1 Fusarium oligoseptatum
CAGTGGAAGCTTTGATGGACAGAAACCGGCTTGCAAACCGGGCTCATAACTGTCGCACGACGCGACTGTTATGCATAACTGTACGACGATCGGGCAGAAGATCCCCTGTGAATCGGGCAACGAAAGACTCTTGATTTCCTATCTAAAGGAGCGGAGTTGAGCTGAACTAAATACACAATGGAGATACTGCTGCCTGCAAGGCAGCAGTATAATGAGTCATACGATGAGTCAATGACTGGCTGTAGCCTGCTAGTTGTGGTCGTTCACGATGATCGTGATTCTTGTCTTATTTGTGAGCGAGCGACTTGATATTGACACCATCCCAAAGTCTTCGATATCGAAGGGAGTGCCTTGCGACAAAGGGTATGAAGAGTGAGGACATGACTATGACACGGTATTAGCTACAATACGCAAAATGCAAGAGTTGACTTACATGATCGACGGCATGGAATTTGCCCTTGTACTGAAATACAAGGACTTGATCCGTCAACTCCCCCGCGAGAGCATCATCTCCGACAGGTACTTCTTCTGATTTGGAGCTATTCTCTTTTGAAACGTGAAAGGCTTTGCAGCCTGGTATTGACTTGGAGTTGCACTGCCGAAATTTTTGATAGGTTGCCGGCATCATCAGCCCCAATGTCTGGGAATGACGAGGTATGTCCTACAAAGGCCCAATCGGCACCCTGCCGAAAGAATGGCCTAAATGCGTTCATTGGAAACCGACTTTCGGGCCCAGTGAGATAATTAATTACCGGGCGGGATTTTCTAGATTTGTTTGCTCTTCTTGAAATTTTCGCGGCTTTGATGGCGCAAAATTGCTGCGTGAGGTGCCGCGAGATAAGGACCATGTGACAAATCACGTGATTCTCGGTATTGTCTCCGAGCCATCAGACTGCACATCACCAACGTAATTCCAAGTGTTTTCGTATACTACTACTATACTTGATTGCAGAGAACATGTAAATCGAGTATGCATCGATTCTTAGTCACGTGTGCCGGTGTGGTCGCCTATCACCATCTGTATCATAACATTGTTGTCAACCCCGGCTCACCTCCTCAGACTATTAAGAGAGGTGAAGTGACTGGACCAAAACTAGGAGACAAAGTGATGGAATATCTCAACTTGACTATCCGGTGGTTTTTTTCTAGAGTATCTCCTTGTCTACTGCAGGCTATACTTCATCGGCGTACCATCTTTCTCCGCGCTCCTCAACATGATTTCCACAAACTCCACATCCGCCATACCCTCTTCAGCAGACTGCAGCGGGTTCTGTTTCCCAGAAACTAGGCCCTCAGCCCAGGCTGCGATTTCTTCACTAACGCCACTCGTTTCGGAAAATTCTTTGACAACTGCTTCGCCATCGGCTGGCTTAACAGTAACAGTATTCCCTGACACCTTAACGGTGCCTCTCTCGAGGCCAAAGTCCCACTCAGAAGCCTCAATTTGAGAACCAAAGGAGAATTGGACAGTTCCACTTGTACCTGACTTTGTCTTTACAAGAGCGTTGACGGTATCAGCCGGAGGAAGATGCTTTTGAGTCAAGCTCGTCAGAGCGGAAACAGATGTTGCCCTTGAATCACCCTGAAGAAACAATCTCGTAGCAGCAGCATAATGAACACCCCCGTCGAGCAAAGGGCCGCCTTGATACTGCGCCTGTCCCCGCCACGGTGTTGAATACCAAAGGTTGTCTGGCGGCAACAGACACATGAATTTGACGTTGAAATGATCCACATTGCCCAGTTTCTTTGCCTGTTCGGCAGCGTAGATATACTTTGGTATAAACCTGTAATTCTCAGCAAGAGAAAAGGTCACTCCATTCTTCGATGCAATATCGATGAGTTTTTTGGCTGCAGCGACGTCTGGTGCGATGGGCTTCTCAGCAAGTACGTGCTTCCCTGCCTTGAGTGCTTGTGTGATGAACTCTGGCTGAGTTGAAATAGGGAACGCAATTATAACGGCGGCGATATCCTTTCGCGAGAGAAGCTCTTCATACGAGTTCCCTTTAGTAGAATCGGAAGAGTACAGGTCAACTTCGTCTTTGGTGTTCAAAGTCGCCGTGTCTTTGGCTGACTTCAACGACCGCGAATAGATGGCTTTGAGGCACAATGATGGGCATTTCATGATTCCAGGCTATAATATCTCAGTTTTCGCTTCTGGCATCTCTGAGTTTGACTCACCATGTGCTCCATCTTGGCAAAGATGCCACCTCCGATAAGGGCAATACCGATTGGGTCCATGTTTGATGTTCTTGTGTTTGCAACTTTTTGCAAAGTTTCAGAGTTCAGATTGGCAAACCTGGATATCAGAAACACAAAGAGCAGGCTCTTTATAACTCGAAACGAACGTGCAGCACTACCCTCCTCCTATTCACTTTCCCCTCCGCACATTTGTGCTAGTCAGCAAGACACACATGGCTAGCTGCGTGGAGGACATCTCTGTAATTAGTAACCGAAGCAATCGGGGCCTAATCAATAAAAGCGTGTTATTGTTTTGACATGAAAGACTCTTAGTGCCGTTCAATTCTTGCATGAGGTGGTATTGGTTTCCTAATTAGGCAATAAAACCAGACCGTGGAGGGGCGGGCATAACAACTGCTTTGAGTCATCCGAAGTGACATTCCGAGTCGGAAACAGAGAGAAACCCGACTTTATCTCTTCTTGAAAAACTTGGTATTCCCTATTTATGTATAATATGTATCAACTAAGGGATCTACCAACACGATGCCTATGTGAACCATAGTCGATCAAGCAACAGAAGTCACTCAGCCGTACGGCACGGGCGCCGCCGCCAAGTATAGGAACCGGCACCCTCCCCCTGTGGGAGCCTGATCAAGTATTTTGCTACTGGGAAAGGAGCCAAAGACGAAGCGCCGTCGGAGCTGGGCTTGGTACTTGTTGGTCCTGCTTCAGCTGGAGCCCAACTAGGACTTAATCAATGATTGGTGTGGAAGGGACGCAAGGAGACGAAAAACGCCACACTAATCGGAACGATGGAGCAAAATCCCGGATGGGTTGGGCTTGCTTTTGATCTGGGTCAATTGTTGGAGAGCAAGAGGCCAAAAGCGCTGCGTTTTTGAATAAACGCAGCACTTTTTGGCATCGCAGGGTGTCGGTGGGGGACCAAGTCGTGTTGGTGATTTGCGTCCATCACGCATTATGCCCTGTTGTTCCAATTCCAACATGCAACACCTCCCGGCCTGCCGTATATGCAGTCGCCTTGTCTCTAGCGCAGTGAAGGAAGGATAGAGAAATTACAGAAAGAAGAGAATCGCGACAGTCTAGGAGAAGCGGTGAGCCAGAACTCAGATGAGACGGCAGTGGAGGCCTTTTCCAAGCTGAGGCAACTGTTGTATATGTAGCTGAGGTCCTTCCGGGCATCAAATCCTCAGGTTTTAGCTCCAAAGGCTTTTCTTTTGGCTCAATTGACTGTTAAACTTGTGCATCAGAAGCTCCACCAATCCTCGGAGTGCATGTTATAGATTCAGTTCCTAGGACCAACCAGTCAAATGTTTGGGTTCGCTCCCAATCATTCATTCGCTAAGATGTAGTTATGTACGCAACAGCGCAATAGATGCCCAAGTCAGTATCGCAAGTTCCGGTTTCGAGATAAACAGTCATCATGAGAAGTTACAAGCGATTGAGTATCCGCCCTTCAAACCGGGACCCTGGTATCATCGGCATCGTTAATTAAACGTCGTGAGCAGGCCGACGGTAGTGGTTCTGCAACTGCCGGGGAACAAGGTACAGCCGGCTGCTATGTTTAAAGTGTAATAGCAGTTCTTTCAATGCACTGTCCTGTCTTCTTCTATCCGATGCCTCGGAGGCCGAAAACCTCCGGGATGGACCCTTTTTAAGTGGAGCGGGGGGGCTAGCTTCGGCTCCACACCTGGTCGGGTCACCCGGCCGTCCCGGACTAGCTCCGTGAGCTGGGCGCTCGGTTCTGAGTTCTTCCCTCTTGCCTGTTGGTGATCGTCAACTGAAAGTCCCAGCTCCGTAACGTCACCCACCCCCTATGATGGGCCACCAAGTTTGGGGAGACCATGGCACCCCTCGTTACTCCGAGTTCAATTCATCGCGTCCGCGAGTCCCGGCCTGGCCTAAACCTAATCAGCAGGTCATGGGTTCGAATCCTACTTCTTAAGTGCAAGCATACGGCAGTAGTTAGTAAAGTCCAAGCGTGAAAATAAGAAAATCTGATAACAATCGATGCAGCTGGGCTTTTGGACGCCATCTGCAGGGGCAGAAAACGGTGAGATCCATTTTCGATGCTGGCCTATTGGGGAGAGACTAAACGAAATTTAGCCGAAACACACACAGCGTGAGAGCCCACGCGTTTCTGGGAACTCAATCTCCTCTCTTCGTGTCGGCTTTGAATGGCCAGGTTTCTTAAGCTTTTATACACATGTCATTCTCGAGTTGGCTCTCTCTTACATGGCGTACGGTTTGCGGGATTTTCACTTTTGAACAGCATCAAGACGTGACCGACCAATACCCCCTCACCTGCGAGCAGCGCGACACAAACAGACAGGTGTTTATCGATTCAATCAACCAAGATGCGGTTTGTGCCCTCGCGTCTCGACATAACGACCAGCAGCCCTGTCGCATCCTCTACTCCGATAGCGGCAGCTTCAATGTCTGCTTCTTTGTCGAGTTCCTCACCAGCCGTACGAAATGGGTCGTGAGGATCCCCATCGAACCTGTTACTCACGACGCCTGGACAAAGGTTCGGAGTGAGGTCATGACCATGCGGTAAAGTTCGTGGCAGTGGCTCTCTTGTGGCAGCGGCTGACTTGGACGGGACGATCAGGTACATCGAGAGCCAAACAGCAATCCCTCTTCCTCGCATTCGCGCATACGGACGAGGGGAGAGGCTAGTTCGCGACAGCCCTGCAACACAGACTTATATAATTCTCGACTTTGTCCCCGGTCGGTCGCTCGATTTGCAGGCTTTGGCAAAGGATACAGTACCCCGGCGGAAGTATTTCTACTCCCAGCTGATTGATGTCATGGCCCAGCTACGGCAGCTCGAGTTCACAGCCGCAGGATCATTGATGCCGGCTGACGATGGAGGGCCAGATCCAGCCATTGGCAACCTTCTCTCAATCCCATCGAACGAGCTCCGGATCGATTGTAAAGAGGCAACACCTATATCAACATCTACCTCGGCCATTAGCTTTGCATTGCACCAACACCGATTGATGTCAGAATCCTACCGATTACCCAGAAGCGAACTCTCTCCCCAAACTGCGGAACTTGAACTCTTTGCACTCGACCATCTACAACAGCTAATTCCGGAGCTTATCTCTTCTGAAAGGGTTTCCGGCCCCTTCGTGTTGTTTCACTCGGATCTCGGGCCGACCAACATCATCGTTGATGATGACCTCAACATTCGATCTATTATCGACTGGGAGTGGGCTTACACGGTTCCCCAGCAACTCTTCATGCCTCCGTCTTGGGTTACCGGGCAGGACCTGGACTACCCGACTGCAACGGACTGCCACGGCGCCTTTCCCGAGTTCCACGAAGTTCTTCAAGAAAAGGCCGCTTCGTCCGAGTCATACCGCCAACTCGCCGACTCATGGGGCCCAGACCTTCCAAATACACTAATATTGCCTTTAGCTCAGATACTACAGCATCATTCCAACCTTATTCGTGTTTATTACAAGTTTATATTTCCCCGCTTCTTCCAGGAGCCACGCGACAAAGTGCTTGCGCAGTTCTTCCGAGGTTGTAGCAGCGAGAGCAAGAACCGGGGTTTCGAGGTCCAGCAACGCATCACCAATTCCGAACGTTACACCCAGTATTTGAAGGACAATGGGTTATTCATTCCAGATGAGGAAGCGCAGATGGATCGCGAATGGCTTGAGAAGGCAAAAGAACTGCAGGAGAGGTTTGGAATAGATTCGCTCAAGTAATGAAGCAGCCCAAAATGTCTCGTCTTAAATGCCCTGTTCGTACTCCTCCAACTCTCGCTTCTCCTTCTTCAACCTCTCTACCTCCTGCTGCTTATATGCAATAGCATTTCTCATCTCGGTTATAGCTCGTTGATACTTGGCTAATGTCTCATCAATATCCACCGTTTCGCCTCTTCCCTTCTTCTTGGTGGAGCTGGAAGCGCTGCGGGACATGCCGTCCCGTATGTGTTCTGGAACGTTGCTGACGAGGTCCACCATAGCTTGAAGCTCCACCTGCTTGGTCTGCATCCAGGTGATTGCATCATTAATCTTCATCTCGAGACCGTTGATCTCCTCGCGACGTGCAGCAGTGACAGACATGGTGCTATCTTTGTTGGGAGAGGGGGAGGGAGGGGTCGGCTGGCATCATCCGTACAGTTAGCGCTCATCCATAAGGGACAATGAGGCGCAGCGTACTGGTCAGATTTCTAATATCTTGAATGAAATGCGATCTGCACTTCAGTAGTGTTTTGCGCATTCTACATACTACGCAAAACCATTCACTGCGAGGGATCTCTGAGATGCAGGCTGGGTGATGCGTTGGCGGAGCTTACCTAACTTGGTGGGGGATTGGCCTCTCTCCGCCCCAGTGAGGCGAGCTGCACGCACCTGTGCCCGTCACGAAATGCAATAATTGATCAAAGACCTCCGTCTTTGTTGTGGATGATCACGTCCCGCACCTAGGCGTTTCACGTGATTAGACTCACTTGAGCGGCTCGCGACGATTTCTCGACTTGGACATCTTTTGCCATCTTTCAGAGCGCGACTTGCCTCCCTTTGCCCACATTCTTATGAATCTCAACGAAACAAGCCCTTGAGGCTGCTCACCAAACATGGCTCCAAATCCAATCAGTGGCAAGGTCGATGAGCTTGCTCATACGCGCTTCAGTTTCGTGTACGCCCTGAAAGACGACCAACAGGCGATCTTGAAAGGTGGTGCGATTTGGATCGACGGAAAGCCATACGGATCCAGACCTGGTAGTGAGAACTCAAGCCCAGACCTCCAACGTGAAGGCTCGCATCTAGACCATTTACTATTAACGAAGGTGGACTGGGATGTTATCAGAGCACTCTTCTCAACCAAGTTTTCGTAGCTACATCAGGTTACCGCATCGTCTAGCTCACAATATAAGAACATGAATCCCATTCCGTCTGCAAACATTCAAACAACATTCAAGACACGCATCCCCACGCAAGACTTTCGGATATGTAAAGTTTATAGCAGCAAGCGAGAAAAACCGTAGCTCCTTGCTGCTGGCCACGGCCACAGCGTTGACCTTGGACGCCGAGGCTACCGCCTTGGTGTGATCGTCCCAAGGCACACAAGGCGAACACTCCCAATCCTCATACGGGAGCTTGCTCTCATAGTCGTGGGCGCAATTTCCCATGATGAGTGTGTTGGCGAATGATTGAAGCAAGATTAGGGGGTCCCGCTTGAAAAGGAGCTCCCCCTTCTTCTCTCGCAGCATCATGTAGGCGTGAATTTCCTTCCCATCCAAGGGAGTAACATCCCATGAGAATTCGAACCCCTCAAGTAGGTTTAGGGGCTTCGAAACGGGGCCGCCTCGGGGAAACCCCGCAGGGTCGCCGCGCCGCTCGACAGGGGCTGGGAAACCCGGCGATGACACAGTGTCGTACGGGATCTTGTTGAACTTCAATGTGCCCTTCAGAGCGTATAGATGGAGATAACCCTGCCTCGAGAGTTCAAAAGACTCAAATATGGCTGGGTAAATCACTTGGCCCGCCTTGTATGTCATGATGAGACCCTCCTTGCCGATCTTGGTCCCTCCGTGCCCAGCGAGGTTTCGGGCCCAGTCCAGGAGATCCATTGGGTTGATAGGGTTTGTGAGCGTCCCATTTTGGAGAAACTTCCAGATGGCTCTTTGGAATGCCATGGCATTCTTCTCTCTGCTCTGTGCCTTGATTACTTTGAGCGAGCTGTCACAGCCATAGAGGGAAAAGGCAAAGATGTCAGTAATGAGAAAGGACAAGGACCTGAAAAAACTCTCCTTGGTACACCATTCTTCACCAAGAGCATCCTGGATTGGCCGTTTCATCGATTTGCAACAGCTCTTGCATTCGCATGTTTCTGTCAAGGACTTGAGATGGATCGCAACCAGAGGCAGGGCGTGTACGGGCCTGTTTGGCTCGGGTGGGCAAAAGTCCAAGTCCATGTCGCACCCCTGTAGGAACGTCCTGCACGACTTTGAAATCACGTCGACCGCTGGCAGAGGACTGCAATAGAAGTCACTTGCGGCACTCTTCAGGGAGGACGCCCATCGTACAGGATTCGGGGTCTGGCCAAGCCGTCCAAAGGTCCCGCACTTGACTGTCAAAAGGATCTGGGGGATGGCTGAACTGAGGACTTCGTGGAGCAATCTAACCTGAGCCTCGTTAAACTTGTCATCGTTGTACCTTTTGAAGCCCAGGTCATCGAGCAGCCAGTTGACATAGTCGTCGATTCCCACCATGTACTTGAGGGTTTTCCCGGAGAATTCGCCTAGAAGTTGCGTAATGTCCTCTAGTTGATGATGGATAATAGCCTCGACGGGTCTTCGTATGTCATCTTTCAAGATAATGACATTGACTGATGAAGAGACGGTACTCTGCTCCCATAAAGCGTCCTCGTCATGCTCGAAGTAGACCGACGGAGGAGCACCGAGACACCAGTTCACAAAAGCGATGACCCAGGGCGCAGCCGCCCCAACCCTGATCGTAGCACCAGTAATATCAGCATCGCCGACCCGTTGCACACTTCGCATAACCTTTACTAGCCCTGCGACAACCTCGGGGGACGGCGCCGCGCTCACCAGAAGCGCCTTGTCACCTCCATCGTGACGAGGGATCTGGCCTAGGTGATGCTTCACTATGCGTTGATACTGCAGGACGGATTTGGTAAAGTTGCTCTGCTCGGCCCGAGCCCCAAGAGTTGCCAGAAGATCTCTCAAGTGCGGCAGCGGCGGGGTCTCTTCCGCAGGGAGTTTCTCATCCCTCAGCATCTGCTCCAAAGCCTGTGCGCCGGCGTAAAAGTCCATGGTGGTGATCATGGCCGTCGCCAGGGCCAGGAATCGCAAGCCGGCCTGGGTCGTCGCGAGCTGATTGGCGCAGTCATTCTTTGAAAAGCCGACCTTGGCTTTGAGAAATGTCGAGGTTGGGGAACTGGGCGCATCGACTGCCTGGATCTTGACTGACTGCATGGTCTGGTCGCATATCGCAAGAGTGCTTCCCAACTTTTCACAGGCTATCAGTGCCAGGCCTTGGACGTTATCGCTTGAAGCTGCCTTGAGAATTCCCACCAAGGTTTGCACCGCAGACTCCACTGTTCTGTCGAGATTCCATTGCAACGGGAGGCCGGACATGTTGCAAAACTGAGCTGCGCAGTGGTTGTCTGAGAAAAGTCCGTAGAATGGTGAAGATGGTTCACCCACGGCGTCCACACACCTAGGAATTAATATGACGAATGTTTAGAAAGGCAGAGAGGCCAGATACGATGGATGGAGGCGAAAGTCTTGGGCAAATGGCAGTGCTAGTCAAAGAGGGGGGGGGGGACATCGCCGCTTGTGTTGGTCAGGCCTCTGCATATCCTACGCCCCGTTCCCCCTGGTTTCTGGTCAGATGCCTGGCCACCACCGAATGATGGTGACTTTCGGTTCGCCTTGTGGCGTTCTCGGCATTCTTTTCAACCATGTTGACTGGATCTGATGCTGCCCAGAGTGACCACAGCTGTGACGTGTCGACTTGCACTTTCATGCAAGTTGACTATCCCGTCATTTCGTCTGAAACAGAACACTTTCACACAGCGTCCAGCATGTCCGTTGATTCCTTGCTTCTCCGTTCTCATCCTAGAAGCAGATTAGGGTAGTCAAAGATATGGGTGGACATGACTTCAATAACTTCGACAAGCATTCTTCTTATTTATGTATAATGAACGTGACCAGCGGTACACTCCGCGTAGCTATCTCCATATTCCCCATTTCCCACCACAATTCTCACCAAGTCCCCGTTCTTCTCACTTGAAGACACCAAACTCAAGCAGGAATGATACATCGTCGAGACTTGTTCAAGGTCCCAACATCGCCACAGCGAGTGTCACTTGGGACATCGAGATACTGAGCCGAATACTTGATCCAAGTGTTGTCCCAGTGGCCAGATATGGTGGTGTGGCAAGCATTCCCACCGTGAATGTCGACGGTGTAAGGGAGAGGACTGGTGAAGGTAGTCCAGTTGTCATTTCCACAGTCTAGCCTGCCTTCAGTCTTCCAGGTCTCACCCCTGATGGTGACGGTTCCCTTGGAGCCACCGACAGAGTTGTCTCCAAAGACAACGCTGAAGTAGCCGCTGGGTTTATCATGGTCAGCTAATTTCTGAAGCCAAAAGAGTGGTCATCTTACCAAGAAATATCGCCGTGTCCGTCGTTCCAGACACAATCCCGCCTCTCATTCGAGTTGGAGTAGGTGGTGGTGAGGTCAATAGCCTCATGAACCTCGTGCGACTTGTCCAGGCTGGGCTTGGGCTGATTCTCATCACGCGATTGCAAGGGAATGGCAGAGGCGCCCAGAGCAAGGAGAGTGGCAAAGAGAATCTTGGAAGAGACCATTTTGATGATTTGAGGTAAAAGCTGATTGCTGAGATGAGTTTGGAGAAGATGATTGCAGTGCTGTGAAGGTGTGAATGATGGTGATGATGAGAGTCGGTCTTGTCGAGGGAAGAAGCCCTCTTTATAGTTGATGGATAAATTCTCTTCTATAGAGATCATCAAGAAAAATTCGTAGAGCCTTAATCGTCGAAGCCTCGACATTCAGACGACACAAAGAGACACCTATTCACGGTAGGAGCCGAGCCGAGCTATGCTTGTTTCACCGGTAATCCCTCAGGAAGGAATCAAAGAGGCGAAGCATGTTGTACAAAAGATCCTTGCGGTTGATCTGCAGCCACAGACTCATCAGATCCTACGATGGACACTTGAGGCCGAGGAGAAGTGAAATCTGTCTCAGCGGTCCGTGGCACAGATGAATGGCTGGCTGTCAGCTTGAGACTATTCATAAGCTTATCGTTACTCCGCTGATCAAGAGTCACGGCGGACTATAGATCGAGATCTGCTGCTACATGTATGGAGGCTTAAGGAATGCAGAGTCAGACGTCAGTTGGCATGTTGGTAGCGAAGCGGTGATGCTATGAACCATGAAATAACAACATGCCATGACATACAAGACAACGACCATTCGCCTGGTATACTACGAGATGTTTTGTCTTTATTAATGCAACTATACGGAACATGCAGTCTCCTCATTCAAAGGTCCGTCCGTAATCGGCTGATGCAATGCATTCCGCAGCTGAGGCTAACAGCCAACACCGAGGGATTGAGGCCAAATCCTATCTGGTAACCATGGGGAGATATTCGTATTGCATTGCATAAATCCTCTCCAGATTTCTCCAATTAATGCCTCGAGATGATTGTCTATTAGAGTTCCCCGCACATTTCCATTTCAGCTATAGCTTTGGGGGCTGTTTCATCTTGAATCCCTCACGAGCATAGCCCTTATAACCAACAACAGCTATTGGAAGAATTTCTTTGACTGCATAGCTTCGCCATGTGTTACTTTCAGAGCCCTGTCAAATCAACACAGTTCGGGACCGAAGTGATTAATCGGTCCCGATGCAGATCCAAGAGACCGAGGCAGTCTATAGTTATCTCCTCGGTGGCTTTGGCGACGAGTTTCAAGTCGGACCTGAGCCTTATGGGCAAGAACACTGCTGTGCTATTTATATCCCGGGTGTCATATTTTCGACAAGGCATAATCAAGGACCCGGACCAGATTATAGCCATTGATAGAGACGTTTGCAGAGATTCGAAAGAACTATGGCAGAGGAACAAAGTCCAGCTTAGAGTGTTTGCTCGCCCAATAATTTTGCAATGAAAAGTCCTTTCCGAAAGGTAACTCATCCTATATACGGCCGGATAAAGCAAGTCGCCCACGTGGCGAAGGCTTCCAATACTTCATGCCACCCATACTACCGTCTAGTCTAGACTTTAAGCTACTCATCGACAATTTCTACCAACTTCTCCTCTCCTCTATCTCCCCCGTCTTAGCCGAGGACGCGATATTCCATCAACTTCATCTGTGCGGGGAAGAGCGGTCCGAAATCAGGCTCCCTTGGAAATACCACAGACAATCACACCCAGCGACCAACCCAGACCTGTGGTTGGATCAATGCCCTTGGGCAGCAGTACTTTGTGTAACGGCACTTTAGGCAGCAGTACATTGGGCAGCAGTGCTCCAGGTGGGAATAATCAAGGCATTGAATATTACGAATATCTCAGTATGATAAGAAAATCAAGAATCCTTTTCCTATCAGCCGCTGCAATGGATCAAACCCCGCCTGCCAGCTTGCCCTCTACTTCAGGGGAGAGATTACATACCGAGCCACCAACTCAAGCCAATAATGAGAGATGCTGGAGATGCAAGGAGCTTACTATAGATCGGCTCCTCGAACGGAAACGAATCGATCATCACCCTTCATTAGAAACCCTGGAACGATATGCGGATCTTGGTTGTGACTTCTGCCAGTTTATCCTCGACTGTTTGAAAAGGACTGGACCCGGTCAAAGAGGAGTATCCGTGAGATGGACCGACCCTGGCTTTGGTGATTGGATAGTTGCCAAGCAGTCGCTCTATGCAAGCGCCAAGGAGCCAGATCAGCCCTCACCTATCACATTCACTATCAGCCAGGGAATATATCACAAGTCAGCCTCAAGCGAAGTCCATACCATCGAGATACCCGACGCGAAGGAGGTCTACGAAACTCTTCTGGTTCAAGTTGGTGCGCTGCCTTCAATGGAACTTAACCTGATTGTCCCCCAAGGTAGGTAGGTGAGGCAGAACCTGTGATGGCATATCGAAAAGAAATAAGAAAAGAATGAAGAAACTAATATCACACTAGGTGCCAATATATATATTGATGAATACAACGCGAGGGACCGTCAGCATGCCAGACATCGGGTCGGTCGGTATCCTATCCATCCGGATCTAGGGTCACCAATCAACCTCAGCATCGCCAGAGGATGGCTTGATGACTGTAGAATGGACCATGCTGAATGTCGCCCCACCAAACCCCCGAGTCTTCCAACACGAGTTCTGGATGTCAGAATATTAGAGGGTTCGCATAATTGTCGATTGGTAGAGACAGACAACAAACAAGGCAATTATGTGGCTCTTAGTCACTGCTGGGGAGCCAAGATCAAAGAACGTCTCACCACGGAAACATTATCCAACTTTCTTCACTGTATCCAAATCACTCAATTGCCTACCAATTTCCGAGACGCCATCCATGTCACTCGGCAGCTTGGGGTGCGATATCTCTGGATTGATGCATTATGCATATTACAAGATAGCAAAGAAGATGTAGGTCCTCATTGCTCCTGTTAATTTCAACTATGTTATATATATGTTAATATGACACTAGTGGGCATCTGAGTCTGAAAGGATGGGCTCGATTTATCAGGACTCGACGTTAACAATCTTCGCCATGACATCTAAAGGAAGTGAAGAAGGCTTTCTTAAGACAGTTAATCCGCGGCACCCAAATCCCACGGCCCTCAAGGTATCCCTAGCCGCCAATAATCAAACTTCGGTATTAGTGGCAGGGAGGGAATTCAAGGAAGAACACTTCTCGTGGCTACGCTGTGGGTCACCGTTGAGCACGCGTGGCTGGGCATTCCAGGAAGTAATTCTATCCCGCCGATCGCTCTTCTTCGGTGCTCGCCAGCTTTACTGGCAGTGCCGTCAGGGGTTTGATAACCTTGAGGGGCTCTGTCTTCCTAGTGGCGGCAGGGATGAGGCTAAGGTGGTCGTGCCTCAGACCCATGGACAACCTGAGAGAAGTGATGCCAACGCTCAGTCTGACTTTTTATACCCTAGCCATGTGGTACAACTCGAAAGCCCTAACATACAGCTCAGACAAGCTACCCGCGTTTTCGGGCCTAGCGCAGAAATATCAGCATGCATTTGGTGGCGAATATCTTGCCGGCCTTTGGAGCAATGATATTTGTCGCGGGCTCCTTTGGCGCCCTCTTGAATCCTTGGTGCCAGACTCCGCCGCACAGCCTAATCGCCTGCCATCATGGTCATGGGGTTCAACGACTAAATTGTTGTATTTCAATCCGCCTGAACCTCAGGTCTTCCTCAAGCTTCATCACTCTGACATTCAACTTTGCGACCCCCAAAACCGCTATGGAAACATCAGATCCGAAAATGACGCTACCAGACCTTCTATTACCGTTATCGGCATGACCATGCCTTTAGCCAGAGGAAACAGGATTCTGGATTCTCATGACCAAAGACCAACCATACTCGGTGGTGTTGCTTTCGACACGATCGAGGACCTGGAGGATGGTGTGGCGAGCTATTTTGGCCTAGGTATACCCATGACTATTATTGATGACTCTTTTATGTTATCACTATTGTACCTAGAGGAAGAGGAAGAGGAAGAGGAAGAAGAAGAAGCAGTTGCGGGAGATCTATACCCTGGATTAAAGTGCAACTATATTGCTCTTGCCGTAAACGGGAGGTTTTACAATGAAAGGATTTTTCTTCGCGGGTTGATTTTACAGGAGTCCGGGGACGCGTTTAAGAGGGTAGGAATTTGGGAGGCGACACTCACAAACCGGGGTTGGAAGGGATGGCAAAGGGATCAAGTGCTAAAGTTAGTCTAGAGTTGAACCTGGGAATAATAATTCGATTGGCTATCTTAATGGACTGCAATTAGTTGCTAGGAGCTGCTATCTGGCTAAAGGAACAGAACACATCCAACCCAAGCCAGATGAGAACCCATTTCTATTCTTCCTGCAGGTTTTATAGAGGGAATTCAACGTATTTCTTACGCAGTGAGTGCTTCTGATACTTCACGCCAGCCATACCTTCTAACTAGACTTTGAGCTTCTCATCTACCATAGTTGCCAACTTCTCCTCCGCTCCCGGTCCAATATAAAGATCACACCACCTCCCTACCCTTTCAAACATATCCAGCCTAAATCTCCTCGCCTCGATACCATGTCCCTCACCAGGATATGCCACAAACTCACAGGGCAATCCATGATACCTCAAGGCTCGCCGAAAGCCTTCGGCCTGAGTAAACGGGCATCTATCATCCTTGTCCCCATGCAAAATCAGCATGGGCGGGATCACCGGCTCTCCACTCTCGCGAGACTGTTTCACCGCGCCAGCAACCTCCCACAGCGCGCTGCCCTGGCGGTTCCTCGTATCATCACGATCAAGCATCCAAATGGAATACCCACCAGCTAGTTCCCTCTCATAGGTTGATCCGAGATCTGAAGTCATGGCGTTGCTCTCGATATCGCAGACGCCTGCTCCTGCGATGGCGGCGTTGAAGCGCCAGCCGAGCCCGTGTAGACCGTTTCGTACGCTGCATATGTACGTGATGAGGCCGCCCTGGCTCCATCCGCCAACAATGAGCTTCTTGGGATCCGCAAAACCTTTCTTGATGGCATTGTCCGTGATGGATATGACATCAGCGTAGTCGTATTTTCCCTGGCCGCCCATGCTATACAAGGCGAACTTCTCACCCCGACCGGTTGAGCCACGGTACTGTGGCAGAAGTACGCCATAGCCCCTGGAGAGGATATATGGCGCCCAGCTGTAACAAGTCCCGTCAAAGGTGTTGCAGTCACGAGAAGTTGGTCCTCCGTGGATGAGAACAAACGTCGGTAACGGCTCCGAGGGTGTGCCGTTCTCTGTCGTTTTGGAGGTGGGTGTGAAGTACAGAGCGTCCAGTTCAACCTCTCCATCTGCAGATGGACAGGTGAGTTCACTGCAGGAGCCAAATGATCGACCCTGGAGAGCTTTGCCATGATTGGAAAGCTTGATGTCGTCCTTTCCATCCTCAACGATGAAAACCTCGTAAGGCGTATCAATGTCTGACAAACAGGTGGCGAGAATTGGAGTGCCGGTCTCGGGATTGATATGAACATCCCATGCCCAGATTTCCGTATCTTTCTGGAAGAGGTCCTTTCCACCCAGCTCGCTGATGACGTTGTGGAACCTAACGGCGCGATTCACCAGGAGTTTCCCGCCGGCCACAGCGATCCCTGAAGCATGGTCATGCTCGCCGCATGCGATCTTGACGTGCTTGGGCTCGGCTGCCGTAGGATCAACAGTATAAACAGCCGGGCCTCCAGTGTCCCTATTGTCAGGTGTTCCGGTGGTGAAGTAGATGGAGCCATCGGGTGCCCAGGTTAGGTAATTCAGCTCGTTCGGCACCTTGCATAGATCCCTGACCTCGCCGGTTTCCACGTTGATGGTGCTGATGGTTGTGCCCGTCAGCAAGGCCTCCTCGATGTGGGGGTTCGCGATGCTGAAGAATGCCACGCTCTTCCCGTCAGGACTCCAGTCAAGTTCACCGATATGCCGGTCACCTCCAACAAGAGTCTTTGTCTCTTTAGAAGCCACATTGACAAGCCGCAGACGAGCATGCTCCCATCGTTCTCCCCAAACATCTGGGTCAGTTTCCTCCTTCTCTTCTTTCTCCTTGAGTTCTTCAGTCTTTTCATCCGCCGAAAGGTAAGCGATCGTCTCCCCATCTGGAGAAAAAGCAAACCACTCAATGCCCTGCACGTTGTCGGATGGCGTGATGGGAACAGCGTCACCACCATCCAAACGCAGCATGTAAATCGCCGAGCTCTCACCGGGTTTCGCGCGGTCGGAAACGAATGCTACCTGATTTCCATTGGGATGCCAAGCTGGGTCGCCTTCTAGGGATTGACCCGAGGTCAGTTGTCGCGAAGAGCCTGGCTCTTTGGTTGAGGCTAGCCAGAGCGTTGACACGCTATTCTTGCCTTTGCGACTAGTAGTTGCTGTCTTGTATAGAACCTTTTGGTCATCAGGGGAAATTATGATGTGGAAGGGGATTTCGAGGTCGCTGATGGCCTCGGCCAGTTCTTTGTCGAACGCCGAAGCGTCTCCGGATGGTGCCATTATTGGTAGGTGTGGATGGTTGAGCGTGAAGAATGGTTGTTGTCGGGACCCTCTGAACTAAATAACCCAGTCTAATGTTGTACATCAATAATGAGTCATTATGAGTGTATGGACGTCAGACTATTTGACAAGTCTTACATGCAGATCTTGATGCAATGCTGACCCGGCGGTTATTGACTCATTGTCCAAGTTTCCTTGCAGTTATCCCATGCTTGAATCCCATCCAAGTAGCCTTATTGCCGCAGAACGCGCCTCTTACCCCACCCTAAGACTACGTCGTCGCAGCTTGAACCAGAAACAAACAATCCTGCTTGCATGTGCAGCGCAGAATGCATCCTAAAACGATTTGGCTTGGATTCCCTGACCAGGGTGCTAATCCCACTTGTTCTTGTTGCCTAAATATGCACACCATAGTTGGTTCCACGACCGAGTCGATCTACCTTGCAACTATGTGGTTTCAGTCTGGTGAAAATTCCAAGGTGTTGGTTTCGCCGTCACGGCCATGATATTGGTGAGAGCTGTTTGTCCAACCTAATCTTAACCTATCATAGGGTCCCAGGACGGCACTACCTAGTAGCTCTTGATTTTACACTCCCGCTTGTCAAGTCTAATGATCCAAGGGAGGTTGTTGCGAGAACTCCAATAGCGGAAACACTCATCACTCGACCCCCGTCGAAATAAAGTTCTATATATATTGCTTTGAACTGCACAGGCTGGTATGCTGTGGATGCATTGTCACTGGGGTCATGTACAGTGAGTGTACTATCTCTACACTAATAATGAAAAATAGCACTCCGATTCAAACAAAAATTTTCCTTTCTTCTAATATTTCCAGTTATGTGTGAGCAACTCATTCTGTTTAACAAATACCCTCAACGCCGCACCGTGATAGAAGGACCATGCCTTTAGTTCCCTAGCCCTAGAGAGAAGAGTTTCCAACATGTCCTATCCCTTTTCTATCTAACCCGAATGTTTTGGATCGAAGTCTCTACACATATTGGCAAGAGTTGATGCCGTTCGTGTTGGCTCCAATGAGGGGGTTGCACAGACACCTAATACGCTTGCCAGCCACCGTGTTGTCAAGGTCCAAGCAAGGAGAAGTATCTCCCGAAACCTGACCCAGGAACTCGCCCTCGCAGCGACCTCCATCTCCCGTCTTTCCGTCAAAGAGATACCAAGAAGTGCCGGCCTGGTAGACTGAGTGGGTGGTGTCATCCATGGTGACCATGTGCAGGTCAAAGGCGTGGTGTCCGTAGTTCAGATCACCAGAGCTATCCGATCTGTCAGTATTTGCCTTTTCTTGAATTATTTCTGGAGTCTCTCTTACCAGTCATTGGACTTGTATTCATTGGCCTTGGGCAGAGCGGCTGAGACCAGGCCGACGCTGGTGGTGAGGGCAAGAACAAAGCTGTTGGTGAAGAGCATATTGAAAGTGTTTTGAAGTTATGCTGCAGTGAAAGAGCTGTGTGTGGAAGTGTGTTTGAAGGATGTTGAAGCTATTGCGTTTAGTGATGATGATCGAACTCATGGGCAGTGGACGTAAGACTTATATAGCCGATTTGAGGGTATCACAAGGTACCAATGCCTTCTTCAAACTCCAAGCGTCATGATCATCTCTAAGGTCCATCAATTCAGCCCCATGGGTGGATAAATCACCAGGGGGATATCCAAGGCAATGCCTCTAAATGACGTTCCTCAAGATCAGCACTATGCGAAAAACTGGTGATGGCCAATCAATTGTAAACAGTTTCGGACCCCAATCCCCAGGAGCAACGTATCAGATGAAGCCAAGTCAGCCCTATTCGAAATGCTATAATTAAAACATAGAGTCCGAACAGGAGTGGAGTTGTAAAAGTCCGAGGAGGATTGTCCGAGTGAGGCGCAGTCAACTTGGTCAAAGCCACACGGATTGATGAGCAGGATGTGCACTGCCCAAAGCATATCTCTCGTGAAACAATAAGATGGAAAAAAGCTTCAATATAAGCCATTATTATCTCACATGGTAGGTAAATAATGCTAAACTCGTTAATACTAGGAGATGCTTGACTGGAAAGATAGATTCGATGCTCATCAAGTGAGATACCCTGGTCAACTCCAGTGGACCATCCCGTCATGGTTTCCATAGATCGACAAGACGATCATAGCCCTACAGACTTGAAACAAGTCTCGGAAGTCGGCCCTAATCCTGTCAGCCCACGAGATCCGCTTAACACGGCCCGTGAGTAGGAATGTGTGTCGATGAGATCCTTATGCGTGGCTTACTTTGCATGACATCCTACGAGGTGGGCTACACGATCAACTTGATCAATGCCGCTACTCCCAGTCATTTCGCCGGAGACGGAGGTCCGAAGCCTCTGTATGACATGGAAGCATCACATCGAGATGGATGACGACATGACACTCTCCGGATGCTCAGTATCCGTTGAAAGTAGCATACAAAAGTCTTTGGGCAACTTGGGTATGGCAGGAAAGTTAAAAATCGGACAAAAACTCTAACATTTCGGTTTAAAAATTAGCAGTGTCCGAGTTACAAAGTCTATTAAATATAGAAGAATTACTAGCTATGCTTATTCTTCTCACCCATCTCACCATCCAATACACCTAACCGCCTCCCTCTCCCATTTACACACATCTGAGCTCTACTCCTTAGGCTTTTGAGCCCAAACAACCTTTTGGAGATAATAAGGATGCATCTTGCCAGAATGAAGCTCCCGCCGGAGCAACCTAATGTAAACCTCAACCTCCTCCTTGGACCATCCCTCCACCGTGTTGGCCATGAACAGCACATAGCCCTCAATATCCTGCTCGAGGGTAGCTTGAGCGTATCTTCCAATCTCCTTTTGCTTAGGATCGTGAGGCCATCCTCCGATGGGGACCTGTATTGTTAGTTCGACTCATCTTAGTGCATTGGGGCGATTTACCTTGAAATTGCGCTCCTCGATGTTAACGAATCCTGCCTCTTCCATTCCCTTCCTCTGAACCTCATCTTCGACGATCGTAAAAGATCGGCCAATCTTCTTGCCACCCTCCACAAAGAACTTTCCCCATTGGTGCATAGCGCTCTTCTCATGAATACTTCCATCATCACAATCCATCCTCGAAAGAGCCTCGTGACTCTCTATATAACCACCTGGCTTCAAGCACTTGTAGGCTTCCTTGAAGAGCTGTGGCCAGTCTACGATGCTGCCGACAAGCCAACGCATGTGGATGTAATCCAGAGAGTTAGGGGCAAAGGTCCAGTCTTGGGTACAGTCATCGATCTCACTATGACAGGTGAGACTTTTATCAGAAAGAGTGACATTGTATGACTTACAATCGGAGGTTTGGTGGGACCCAGCTGGGTTGAATAGGCGAGACATCTGTGCCGATAACTTCGGTCTCGGGAAATGCTTCCGCAAAGTCACTGTGACGATCAGCGTTGTATCGGCTTGTACCTCAACTTCTGTCATACATTGCCCAGATTCCAGTGCCTGTTCCGACATCAATTGCTTTCTATCATCAAGTCAGTGGTGATTACTCTCCATCACCTCATGAACTGACCTTGATGTCCTTGGAGATGGGCGCAAGATACAAAGCACCATCGAGAACAAGTGTCAGGACATGATGGCTATATCAAATCAGCAGCTCCTCGAAACACGTTTTCAACGCTCTCTCACTTGATATCCATAGACTCATTCTGTTGCTCATCGTTTGTACCCCTATCATGTCAGTCAACGCCTCCAGATATAGCCAACTTCCCACCAACCAGTATTGAGCATTTCCTATGTCCCTATGATAAGTTCGGCCACTAATGTTTCTATACTGAAGAATACTCGAGGTAATAGAGGCCGTCGACTCTGCGGCGTCCTCTCCAGGTGTAGAATCAGCACCCAGCTCCTAGTGTGCATGTCATGTTAGATGCTAAATCGCGCGGTTTATCAAGACACCCACCTCGGCCACCTGCGCCCAGTGCTCGGGGGGCAGAAGAGTAGACGCGTCAGTAGCCGGTACCGCAGCCTTACTATCAGACATATTGGCAACGTATTATTTAACTTTGCAATAGAGGTGGGCGGTGGAGGTTGAGGGGTCGAGGCTACGCGGGATCCATCCCATGTATCGTCTTTTAACCGGGTTATCTAGCGGGGCCGGCTTCTTGTCAGGATACCGATAGCTTCGGGGTTGATGCCCCAAAGTAGCATGATGGGTCGTTGAAGACGTTGTGAGTCCTATCGGATCCCTGTATAGTCTGCATAGGATGGAAGCCTCGGTCCCAAGAAGCAGAATACCCTGTACACACGTGTGAGCGAGAAACCGTTGAGCCGAGCCCCGTGATTAGGACTCTGTCAAGCATGTCACGGCATCATGATGGTTTAAATTCATTTCATGCTTAGTGATCTTGAATGTATTCTTCTGAGTTCGTGCTAATACCTTATTCGAACGAATTGCTAGTCATATAACTTCATAAATGCTTTAACCTAGACAGCTTTCAACAAGAATAGAAACCAAACAACTCTTGCGCTATTTCTAGCTTCTCCCTTCATTCCTTGGGCTTCTTTCCCGTAGCAAAAGAACTAGAAAAATATTAGCATAAATCTCAACCCTCGGCGTATCTCACTTACGAGTAAGTGTACAAATGAATCTTGTTAGACTTGAGCTCCTGCCGAACCTTGGCAAACAACACCTGCGCCTCTTCATTCGACCACCCACCAGCTCTCGTAAACAGAGCAAGCGAATAAGCCTCGAGAGCCATCTCGATAAACTGCACACGAAACCATCGTCCAATCTCCTTGAGCTTAGGATCCTTTGTCCAAGTCCCCATGGGCACAACCTTTTGGGTAAACTCTACATCCTCGAATCCAGCCTCCTTGAGCATGCCTGGGATCTCGGGAGCAATGTCAAATTTCATTGGGGCGCTGAGACGACGGAACTCGGTGAGCCACTTGTGTGTTGCCATGTCTTCCTTGAGGGAGTCGTCGTCGCAGAAGAAGTTGGCTCTGCCTTCGGTGATTTCTATGTTGCCGCCGGGTTTGCACCGGTCGTAGGCTTGGGTGAGGAATGAGGGCCAGTCTTGGATTGCGCCGGCGAGGGTGCGGGCGTGGATAAAGTCGAACTTGTCCTTGGGGTATGTCCATTCTTGGGTTGCATCATCAACTTCGAATTTGACGTTGGGAGGGACCCTTGAGGTTGGGTCAGCATATAGTTGAGCAGTGAGACGGTGTGGGAGTACCATTGGGGTTGAATAGGGCTCAGGTCAGTTCCAATGACCTCTGCAGAGGGATACTGGTCCCCAATCTCCATGGCCTATAGGCAAGTTAGAAAGTCACACTTCATAGATCCAACTATGCTCTCTCACCCAAAGTCCAGTCCCTGTGCCAACATCCAAGATGCTCTGAGGATTCTCAAGCTGAGTCTTGCAAATATCACCCTTCAGAGCGAGAGTAAAGATATGATGAATAATATCAAGACGCTCCTGTTCAGTCTCATCATTAGGCAGCAGATACTGACCAGCACGATACGCATGGTACCTGCGACCATTCTCATACTGATAGTTAAAGATGGATGACGTCGTGCTGGTCGTCTCAGATACGTCACTCGCGTACTCGGAGTAGACGCTCTCGCTATCGGTCTGTTGAAGAGTTAATACCGTATAAGTCCCCACTAGTAAGGTCAATTCACCTCTGCCTCTGGGGCACGGGGTGCCTGTTCGTCTTGGCACATGTTTGCCGGGGTTTCTTTGTCGTGAGGCTCGTGGGGACAGCCGATCCTGCCTGGAAATGGATGGCCTCAGTGGGTCAATCCGGCGTGTCGGGAGAGGGTTTAACAGGCAAAGGGCCTATATGTCGTTCAGAAGGTGTGTCGATAGGTCAACTATCGCCTTTCAGTGAGACTTTGGTCAGCTATGACACAGTTGACACTGTAGCAACTTGTTGGTGGTGAGCGAGAAAGAAAAAAAAAAGGGCTGGAATTCAATCAGCTCACTCTTACCTGCTGCCATCTTGGGAAGAGAGCGGAACGAGAGCGGAGAATTGTCCCGGAGGAATCGGGGTCCTTTGACTCTCCGACGAAGGCGACCCTGGTCATTTTGTGGCCCTCCTCCAGTGATGTTGAAAGAAAAAGCGCCTCGTCGGCAAGGGGGCCTCTTTGAGGAATGGAAGCCCGGATAGAAGACTTGGCGGATATGTAGAGACTAGTTCTCTGGTTGTTGAGACGGATCAAGACTATGCAACGGCAAATCTATTAATATTTGACCAATTGATCAAGACTATTTCATTAAGCAAATGCGACCTTACCTACCTTTAGTTCCCTTTACTCACGTCAGCTCCTTAATTATGCAAGGACGCATCCTCTTCGTCTTCAACGCTACACCCAAGACTCCACCCCAATAAGAACAAAACAATCAAGCATACGAATCTCATCAAGTTTAAACTTTGACCATAACCATCCCCAGGCTTCTACAACAGGGCTTATAACTCCAGCAATCTCTCCAAAACGGTGCCAACTCCACGTGCCATGAATAAGGTTTGCAACTATCCAGGGTGCCCCTGGTCGTCAACGCAAGCAATGCTCGCTGTCCTTTAATTACACAGAGGCATTAACTAGCTAAACTTGGCCGTTACGGTATTGAAGGTTTGTCGGGAGTTTCGAAAGTACCGACATCCTGGTCTGTGGTTCTCGTATTCCGGCATCTTCGGATTGTGTATTATACAGGTATATATATATCTACATTATCGCACGTTGTCATGTCTTCATCAATATCCTCTACTCATCATCACCATGTTGTTCAAGCAGTTTGTTGCCTTTGCCGCCGTTGCCAATGGCTTGGCCATTCGCCAGGATACTCCTATCTGGCAGACTCTTCCACCTACGCCAAACCTGCCATCTCCCATCAACACCAAGACTACTCTGATCAATGGAGTTCAACTCTGGATGCAAAAGTACAATGAGCATGTTGGAGGCATTCCCATCGTCATGGACCACGGTGGTCTAGGCTACTCTGCCTACTTTGGATCCGTCATCTCTCGCCTCGTTGCCAATGGCCACTATGTCATTGCTGTTGACCGTCGAGGCCATGGCCGTTCGACTTTCAACGCCAACGACGTCTTCACCTACGATCAGATGGCAGACGACATCCATGACCAGCTTGCCGCTGCTGGCGTGTCCAAGTACAACGTCGTTGGCTGGTCAGACGGCGCCATGACGACTCTGGCTGCACTCATCAACCCGACCTTGGCCGCACCCATTCACAAGGCCTTTGTCTTTGGCGGTGCTGCCAACCCAGAGCAGACGAATGCCACCTTCTCCGATACCGCCATCTTCAGCGAGTTTGTCTCTCGCTGTGGTGTCGAGTACGCCGAGCTTCAGCCCAATGCCAATTTCAGTCTGTTTGCCAACAAGGTCGGAACTATGGAGGCCACTCTCCCACAGATTACAGATGCCCAGCTTGGTACCATTGACGGCAGCAGAGTTATAATCGTGGGTGCTGAGCATGAGGAGGCCATTAACTTGGATGTTCCGGAGAAGCTGCACAAGGCGATCAAGGGTAGTCAACTGGAGATTTTGCCTGGTGTCAGTCACTTTGCGCCTCTTCAAGATCCTGATCAGTTTACCAAGGCTGTTGAAAAGTTCTTTGCATGATTGTCCTTCAAGAAAATGTCGTTGCAATTATTAGATTCTTAGATAATAGACTAAATGACAAACTCCTGCCCTCATTCCTCTATATCTAGATTATTGTACACTTGAGCCCCATTCATCCAGCTCATCAAATACAGTTCCATGTCTATACCCAACAGATGCAATCCATTCTCCGGGATAGACTACCGGCCACTCACTCAACACCTATCTATCTCTCCCCTAACTCTAAGCCCTCAACCATGAAGTGTCAGCCCTAAAGTTAACATTACCAAGCGCAAAGTCCTGAACCGGCTCCTTCTCTTCCGTCGACCACAAATGCTGGCACTTCATCCACCATGCCGTTGTCGTAACCAACACTGCACCGGGGACCAACCCTCCAAGAACCGAGGCGCTGATCCAAGGGCCGTCCATTGCAAAGTTCTTGACGTAGTAGTCAAAACTCTCAAACATCATGTAGCCTTGACACAAAGGTGTATCACCCAAGTTATACTGCTCAACACGCCATACAGGAGTAAACCGCCAGACCAGCAACCCAGACCAAAGGTAGGCGTGCAGTAAGCAACCAAGAACGCCATCATGACCTCAAACACAACCAAGAAGAAGGACACGACGGCCGTGACCCACCACTGAGTCGGTCGTGTTCCATCGAGGTGCTCCAGGACTGTCTGCGCGCAAAGTCTGTACTGGTCGAGATTGTTACCCAAAGGACGCTTTTGCTGTTGAAGAGCCCGAACATTCCGGATCATTGCATCAGCGAGACCACAACATTTGATCTTGCGACCTTGTCCAATAAACTCTTGGATTTCGAATACCTCCAAGGTGGCTGCTGGTCTGTTGCGTGACCACCATACGGGTGTTTGCATGTTGTTCAGGTCAGCTCCTGCTGCTCTCGCAGAGGTCAGTACAGCGTCAACGTTGAAGAGCCAGCGAGACATGAGAGCACTAAGTGTATTAGCATTTGATAGCATTCATGGAGATTTAGTTAACACGTACACTGAGCGATCTGCCGAGACCGGGTTACGGTCAATGATGGTAAAGATGACCAGGAGAGGCAACCAGCAGCAAAGAAGTCCAAGGGTAAGAGGAGAGCCCGTTCGGTTGCCCGCTTCTTCATCAAATGCGAGGACGATAGAGAAGATGAAAGCCGTGATGAATGTCCCAAGACTAGCAAGAGTCGGAATAACACCACGAACGTCTCAGCATGCGCAATTGAAATGCCATGTCGGAGAGCAGTTGTGCTGTATAGCGCTAATCCGGGTCACACTCTATGTCAGGTTGCGGAAAGGGTCGGAAGAAACCACAAACAAGGGCTGTGTAGAACAAACTGGCCAAGGCAGCTCAAGACGTAAAAGGCATCATTGGTCAAAGTATTCTTCGACTTTGCCATACGATGGCAATGCCTTATTTGTCGCACGTTCCAGATGGTGTGTGTCAAGGCCGTCTGTGGAGAGCCAGCCCAGTTGAGCACTGCTTGGGCTATGAATGCAAGGCGCGGCCCTCCTAAGCCTCACAATTTTTCAAGTTACCCATCCCGGATTAGCTGAAGAATGGTGGCTGTGTGAATCAGCCATCGCTATCGTGCCAGGGTGGTGGTGTCTGGTGGGCTTAGACGGACGGGTGTGTGATTCTGCCTTACTTGGAACCCCAGGTGTTCAAAGCTAAAAACGCACTTTCATTGGTCAGAGCAGCCCTCTTTCAACTACCGCTTTTCATGCTTCAAAGTGGCCGCAGGCGCTCTGTACGACATGTGACGTGTCCTGGCGCACCCAAAGTTGGCCTTGTGTGAAATTTACTGCTCCTATTTAGGAGTTCCGACCACCCACTGCCAGCGGCCAACGCTCGTAGAATTTGTGGAAGCCTGGACACTTCATGACAACGTAAATATGGGCATCAGGGCCACGCCCGCAATCCGACCATCGCCTCTTCTCAGTCATTTCCACGTGCTAGTTCAGTATAGCACGTTCAGCTACTCAATGTCAGGATGGAGCCCATTTCTGCAGCGGGAATCGCCGCATGTGCCATTCAAGTGGTAGACTTCGGCACAAAAGTGATCTCGACGACAACCCAGATTCACAGCTCAGCGTCAGGTGCTTCTATTAATCACTCAGAATTAGAGGCTGCAACAACCGGCCTCATGTTAATTTGCAACAATTTGAAACAATCGATGCAGAGAGAGTCACAGCAAAGCAATTCAAACCAGACTTCCTTCAAACATATTGGGCGCGCGTGTCAAGAAGTGGGATCTGAGTTGTTGGATTTGCTTAACAAGGTGAAGGGCAAAGGAAAGGACATGAAATGGAGAAGTTTTCGGTTGGCCGTGTCGGCTGTTCTCAGGGAGGATCAAATTAAAGTGCTGGAAAAGAGGCTTGATCGGTTCAAACAACAGCTGATCTTGGGGCTTCTAGCATCCCTCCAGTAAGAAAACGTGGAGTCAGTTTATCACAAAAACTTGAAGCTTACTTGGAACTTAGCGAGCACGCACAAGCTGCTTACAGCGTTGGAAATGCAGGTCGAGACAACGCGGAGGATGCCATTGGCACGACGTTTTTGAAGCATTTGAAAGCAGCCGAGAAATGGCAACAAGAGCTCACCAAGACACTCTACGACATCTTCGGAAAACCGAGTTTAGATCCAGAGCATAAGTTGGATCCCCCATCCTTTCAAAAAGGGCAACTTGTCAACCGCTTGCTTCACAGCCTCTCCTTCGAAGAAATCCACGACCGGCATGAGCGGATTCCTGATGCCTTCGCAAGGACCTTCGAATGGATTTACCAACCTCCGAAACCGGGAGCGACTTGGGCTAGTTTTGTTCACTGGCTCAAGCACGAGGACGGCGTCTTCTGGATCACTGGAAAGCCGGGGTCTGGGAAGTCAACACTGATGAAAATGATCCACGACGAAAAGCGAACGGTCGACGCGCTTGATGAATGGGCAAATGGTTCGCGCCTGATCACTGCCGGATTTTACTTCTGGAATTCTGGAGAAGAAGTTCAAATGTCACTCGAGGGTTTAATCCGGACACTTTTATACTTTATTGCAACAAAGTGTAAAGAGATTGTGCCAGATCTGTTCCCAGATCGATGGGAGGTTCTAAGCCTGTTCGACCAGGATGATCGGAGGTGGATGTGGGAAGAATGTGTTACAACTTTCAAACGACTGGCCGACACAAAATTTTCGAAGTACAGGTTTTTCTTCCTCATTGACGGATTGGATGAGTTTGGGGGAGACCACAAGAACCTCTTAAAGATGCTCCAGGCGATGGTGCAGTCCCCGCATATCAAGATCTGCGTTGCAAGTCGCGACTGGCCTGTCTTCCAGGAGGCATTCTCTCGGAAACCGAATCTTCTACTCCAGGAACTCACAACACAGGACATTGAGATCTATATCCGATCCAAATTTGAGCAAAATAATGATTTTCGAGCAATACAGGAAAATGAACCCACATTTGGTGATGAATTGCTGTCCGAAGTGGCACAAAGAAGCTCTGGCGTGTTTCTTTGGGTTCAGCTCGTCGTTCAGTCACTTCTGGACGGAATCTGTAATGCTGATCGGATCTCCGACCTCCGTGCGAGACTAGATGAGCTACCACAGGATCTGGAGTCGTTATTCCAGAAGATCTTTGATAGTATGGAGCCACGCTATCAGCGACATGCAGCGGAGCTGTTCCGGATACACCGGGTTCATGGATCAGTAAGCGGACTACGCCTGTCGTTTGCGGACGAAGAGAAGGCTGCTACATGGAGGATGCCAGTTACTTCCAAGGCCTTAACAGCAAGCGAGATAATATTTCGGGTGAACCAGATGAAGAGGAGGGTTGATAGTAGGACCAAAGGCCTGCTCGAGATGGACAACTGGCGGTCTGCCATCCAGAGTCTCTCAGAGGCTGAGTATGGCGCCACGTTTTGGTTTTTTCTAGTATATAGCTAACATCAACTTTGAACAGGGTTGATCTTTCGGAACAGTTCCATCTTACCTCTCAATGCCAGGTCCAGTACCTTCATCGGACCGTGAAGGATTTTGTAGAGTCCCCAGGTCTGTGGGACTCTGTCATCGTCGGGAAGACTCCAGGTTTTGATCCGCAGCTTTCCCTCACCAAGGCTTTGATCTTGGAAGTCATTACATGGAATCGACGGACCTCAAGTGCTGAACATCTCGATGCGTTGATTTGTGAGTCATTGGTCTGGGCTTCTCGAGTTAGCCAAGAGAGTCAACACACTGCCATCGAGCTCTTGGACACATTGGAGCATATCGTCTCCCAGCTGCGGACAAAGACGGAGAATCGCGCAATCCTTCCTTCACTCAACATGTCATCGGAGGGTCCACTGCTGCTTCCTCTCGCTCTCCAGTTAGATCTAGATTGGTGGGTCAAACATCTCCTGAGTCGAGGCGGCCTTCCAACACCGCCAATCACGTCTAAACCTTACATCTTCTTCACCGTGGATAGGTCCTTCTTTGTGGAATATCCAAAAGCACTCAACGAAGATGCATTTTTCAGGCCGAGCCTATCTTGCCTCCAAGTCCTTCTCTGCCATGGCTCTTCAATCCACGCATCGCATGAGGAGATACCGTTCGCGAAATTTGTCCGTTTGCAGTTGTTAGAAGCCTGCAGGCGAGGGAGTGATCGAAATTTTTAATACCCCTTCCTGGGGGGGGAAGGTCACTCAAGGATTTGGTCGGGGATTTAGCCCAGGCACGTCCTCGGCATCAGGCAAAAAATTGATTGAGTACTGGCTCTTGGTAGCGGAATTCTTGGCGGACCATGGTGCTGATCCTTATCTGCCCGGGGCTGTACTTTCCAAAGAATTACATCAGCATCGCCTGGTTTGGTCTTCAGACGTTCAGGCTAGGGTATCCAAACTAGTCCAGCAACAACATGTTGGCTTGACTGTTGGAATGTCCCCCAGGCAACAAGCCATCGAGAAGGCCCATTGGCGTCATAGGAGGAAGATTCAGAGGAGGAATAGAAGGCACCTCGGAGAAAACTGAAGGGAGGCAAAAATTATATAGATGACAGTGTGTTATTTGTTCATAGCGCCGCATGGGCCAAGATGTATGTATAGAGCCATCTCTCCTCCTTATGAATACACACGGTTCGGTGTTAATCTAGATATAAAGGTCTTTTAAGGAGCCGCATCAATAATGAAATACGCGGCTGGCTTGTTTATAAAATAGTCAAGGCAGGGGTAGATAGGGGCGACCCGTTATAGCAATCTTATCCTCGAGAAGTTAAGTAACACGACGTGGTATAATTTCCGATTCTACAGAAGGAGTATTCGAAATCAGGCTCTTTGTTTTCGCATTTGTACTCAGGTGCCTGACTGGGATGAATGACTGGCAGGCAGTTTGGCAGCCTGTCATCACAGGTGTGTATGCGTATAGAGGGTGTATCTTTGATATTTACGCAGCCCTGGTTGCACAACTCTTCAAACAGTCCCTGACACACTTCCTATCCAATATTATTATTTTTAATGAGCCACTTGATACTAGACGGTTTGCTAAGGACGTATGATAGCAGAGAAAGAAGGATGTTAAGATGAGTCTACAACACGACAAGACCTGAACTACATCCACACAGCTCTCATGCAACCTTCATTCAACTCACAAAACTCACATTACCCATCAAGCCTTGATTTGAAAAATTGGCTCTCCCAAAAGTGCAACATCCACAACCCCAAATCCATTCCCAGGCAACTCAGTGGCGCTTATATTTCCATCTCCCTTCAACCGAGGTATCTCTGCAATCAGTGGGTTCGTCCACTCGGTAAACAAATCAACAGCCCTCATGTTCTTCTGTGGCGTGGAGGCCGCCATCTGCATGTTCTGCGCTGTCGTTAAAGCACAGCCCCAGGTGTCGTCGAGGGTGACCATCATGTTGAGGGCCACGGCCACATCGCGGATGGTGCGAGCTTTGGTGAAGCCGCCGACTCGTGAGGACTTAATGTTGACGCCTGTTATGCCTAGGGCGTGTGCGGTGACGAGGTCGTTCAGGGTGACGATAGATTCATCCAGGACGATGGGAATACCGGTGCGGCGGCCAACTTCGGCGGAGTCTGCGAGAGTGGCACACGGCTGCTCTATGGCCACCGTCATTCCCTGAGGGAGCGCGCGAGCAAACGTCAGAGCCTGACTGAGATTCCAGCCTCCGTTGGCATCAACCCAGATGTCCACACTATCAGGAAGAGCCTCGCGGATGGCCGCAACCCGCCGGGCGTCAGTCAACGGGTCGTCTCCCGTCTTGACCTGCATCGCCTTGGCCCCCTTGTCAACCTCAGCGCGAGCCTGTTCAACGCTGGCTGCAGGGTCTCCCATGCTAATGACCGAAAAGCCACAGAGTTCTTTCTCCAGACGCCCGCCGAGGAGTACAGATGTTGGCAGCCCTGCGGCCTTGCCCAAGATGTCCCAACACGCAATATCAATGACGGACTTGGCAGCAATGCCTGACATGAGAATACCATCCATGACAGCTCCCACAGCGGCAGGGAACCGCGGATCCAGGCCAAGGACATGAGGGCTCAGTTCCTTGAGCGCGGCGAGCTCGCCGTTGAAAAAGCTTGGCAAGTAGGCACCGCCCAAGGGCGCCGACTCGGCCCAGCCCTCGAGGCCGTCGTCGTCGGTGCGGAGGCGGACGACGAGGGACCGCTGGCTGCTGACACTCCGACCACCAGACATGATGTACGTGCCAGAATTATATTTGACATCGTAAGTGAAGACGGTGATCTCTGTAATGCGCATTATGGTTGGATGGTAAAAGGTTGGTGATATTATTTAAAGGTTTATTTATATGTAGGGATGAGCTTGCTTTTCAATTCACTCATAGAACAGAGGAAGACGCCAGGCTTTTTATAATGCTCAACCCCTCACTTCTTCTTCTTCTTCTCTTCTACAGATCTCAATGCTTATCACAAACTGTATTGATACCACATGCAGTTATCAGGCGGATACATTGCCGTAGTGTCATCGGGATACCAACCGGCAGCCGCTCCGGGTACGAAGCCGGGTATTGATCTATACGTAGACTCTCCGGATAGACATACAGGTAATGCATGCAAGATTGTTTTCTCATTCAGTTGAACAGTGTTTCAGGAGACACAACAGGCCTCATTCTTAATATCTCTATACACAAATTCCATCTTGAACTATAGTTTTCAAACATTACACTTGACAACTATCATCCCGGAAACCCCCTGGCATCTCAGATGCCGTTGCTCTCCAGAACTTCCATATCATCCTTCCTCAACATGACGATAACCTCAAGCACCTCATCTTCCGATCTCTTCCTCGGCATAACAAGACCAACACCATCAGCCTCAGAATGCGGCGCCCTAACAAACTCTGGCTTCTGAAGACCAGCTCCAAAGTCCAGCTCATACAGGCCCAGGTCAGCCCAGCTCGTTAGAGTAAAGTCACGAGAAGAAAAAGAGGTCCCAGCCGGGGAAGATCATCTGGTAGTTTTCCATCTTTTCCGAGAGGGTGTAGATCTCGGCGATGTGGCGTGAGTTGATCTTGGTTGGTGATTGGGACTCGGCGATGGTATCGCAAACCTTGGCCAGTTTCTGGATAAAGTCTGCGTCGGAAGTATTCAAGTTATCAACCTCTGTCTTAGCCAAAGAGTAAATAATATTGTTTCCAAAGTAAGGGTTTTCAGCAGTTGGGAATCCATCGCCCAGCCGTCGTCGACCATTCACAGCCATGGCAAGTCGACTCGACTCGCCCTGCAGGTCCGATTTACGCTGAGCTCTCGCACGCGTGACTGCAGACCAAACGAGGGCGGAAACAATAGTGTTGGTAGTCGGAGGGGTCGAAACAAGGCCCTCCAGTTGCTTCTTGATAGCGTTGATCCGACCAATTGGAATGGTAAACACCTTTGACGTCGCAGGCGAAAAACTCGGTCGGGAACGCGGGAGGAGCACTCGAATGCTCAGGATGCGCCGCAAAGATTTCAGCAGTAGGCTGATTCGAAACAGCAGACAGATCCTCAGAGAGAGCTTCGGAGAGACGGGTGAACCTGTCGAGACCCAACTTCTCACCACTCGGCTCGGCTCCCGAGAGGTTCTGAGCCCAGAGCTTCATGACCTGCGCAAACCCATCGGCGTCGACCACATTATGGTGAATCGATACGAACAAGCCCACTCCCTGCTTATCGGCAAATTGAAAGATAGACGCGCCAAAGATAAGAACACCAGAGCTAAAGGTAGCCTCGTCGACCATGACGGGCACCGGCATCACATCCGCCGGAACAGCTGAGGGAGGCATGACACTCTCCGCAGCACTGGCATAAGAAGCATCGATCACACCCTTATCCTGGATAGTAGGAATGGCATCATCGTCGCCCCATCGGATCTCGAGGCCGGGGACTTCACCACCCTCTCGAGCTCTAGTTGTTGGGAAGACTCGACCAGACAACCAAGGAAGCTGCTTCGAAAGACTCACAAGACCATCTTGGAGTCGGGCAGAGATTTTGGTGGTTGATTCAGTGGTTCGGAAGGAGAAGACGACGCCGACATAGGTTCTCGGCATGAGGTGGTCGAGGGGAGTCAGACGTTCAATATGAGTGGAGGCCATTTTGTCGAATTGTGTGAGGAGATAGTAGAACAAGGTGAAATTATGTTGCTGGTGTAAGTAAATTTGTGAATTGAAGCTCTCGAGATGGTGCCGCCACTTGGTCTTATATATCGTCTCAAGACTATCCGCCGCCTCGGGCCCGCGGGCCCGTGGCACCGACCGTTGAAGCGCCAACAGGTACGGGTTTTACAAAAAGACCCGATAATCAGGGGCTCCCGCCACTCGAAATGCAAACATAGAAAGCGCCAGGACCCATCATTTCTAGCATTTTACGGCGTATCATGGGAGCCTGGCATAGGCAACAACTGTTTAATGCCCCTGACGTGAGGACCTGAGGAAGTGGGGATAGAGTCAAGTTCGTAACAAGTCCGGAAATGGTTTAGCGGTATCAACCTCGAAATTCGTGCGTATTCCAAACGGGGTTGCCAAATACAGTTGATAGAAAACTAAGCCAAGGCATTGAGTAATGGGTATCTAAACACAAACGAACGTATCATATATGCAACAAATCCAAATCATATGTCAGCCAGAAGCTGGCTAACCATGCCCCTTGTATGCTTCACCAACGAAACACAATGCGGTTCCTTATCCTTCATCTGATGAGGCAGTCTGTGTCCGATTCCAGATGTGACCGGAAGACTACCCGAGTGCCAACCCTGCTGACGATCCTCCATATGTTGAAGCATAGTTGTAAACGAAGGTGATATGGAATGCTTCGTGCCAAAGAGTTCAGCTTTGATGGCCTTTTTTGCGATATTCTGCCAATCCAGTGGATCCAAACTCAATGGAAATCCAGATTGACCATAAGATGGGTTTCCATTCTGAGATGTCTGCTCATACTTTTCACCGTCGCTGATGAATAAGAGTTTAGACTCGTTTCCCTCCTGAGCACGTTGCGTCTCATCCTCAACCGACTTCACAATCTTTTTGTATCCCTCTGCGATTGAAATTATCAAAGTGTTGAGGAGTTGGGCATTCTGCATCGCCCAGAGGAACTTAGTCGGACATACTTGGCATTGTATGATGCTAGATGCGTTGGCTGTGAGATCTCGCAGAAGTGAGAGACGTGCCGCAAAGGCCAAATTGTCTGCTTTTCGAACCTCTTCCAAGGATAAATAGAGGTTTGCTAGACATGCGCAGGTCTGTTGTCCAGGATCTGTCTCAACCGCTAACAATTTTGGGTCGACGTTGGTCTCGCATCTGGGATCGTCAGCAGCGGGTCATCAAGGTAAGAGGGGCTTCACATACCCCCAAGATACCACCTCAGCCGTCAAGTCACTCGGAGGTTGTAGACATGGATCGAAAGCAATAGGCTCCAGATCACTTGTCGTCTCGCTCGAGACACTCTTTTCAAGTGTAGCCGTTGACACGCCGCTTGAGAAGGTGGCAGTGCTACTATCTTGAGCTTCATTCTCGTGTTGCAGCTTTCGCTTCTTGGGTCTTCCCATGGGTAACCGCGCAGAGTACTTGCATGGCTCACCCATACCAGAGCATCTTCCACATTCTGGAAATTCACCATCACACTTCAACTTCTTCTGTCCTATACTCGGTCAGTATGTCTACGCGGTAGGGTTATGTAAGCCGAGAAGGGGGAACTTGCTGCACTGATCACAAGAGGCCCTCCTGTTGGCAGGATCACTCAAGTCTGAAGCCATGATGAAACTCATAAAGTACCAAATGTATCTTCAAACTCTCGATGAAAAAAATAAATAAAGTCCAAGTTCCTCGTCGTCAGATTAGAGATGATGATGAGCATGTTGTAAGTAAGCCTGCGGCCTGCGTCGCGTCAGTCGTGAGAATGTGGACCCCCCGAAGCTCCCGCTCAGCCACATTTTTCGCTTCTCTTCGCATCGCGAATCGCGCCAAGACCGGAGCCCGGGGCTTGCATATTCCGACCGCCCAACCACCGACGACAAAAAAAATTTCTGGAGATACTGATTAGAAAAAAAGTCCCCACTATCAGAGAAACTTCCAACATTTCTTGCATCTCCCCCAAGAACCAACTTTTTTTTTTTTTGCGATCGCGACAATGGCGCCCTCAAAGGAACTCGTCGCCGCTGGCTCTACTGCCGTAGCTGCCATTGACCCTGATCAGGTTTGTTCAAACCACCTCCCTGCGACACCATCATATCCCTAGCTAACCCGCAATCCAGACTCTCAAAGCTTCCAAGGCTCTCTTGGCACACATCAAGAAGGCATCCAAGCAAAAGGCCGATGAGTCTGGCAAGCGCAACCTCCTCGACGACGATGACGAGCCCACAGAGACCCCCATCTGGCTCACCCTCACCACCAAGCGCCACATCGTCGACAAGACTCGTCTCCAGCCCGGCAAGATCGTCCTCCCTCACTCGCTCAACACCGACGAGACTGCCACCATCTGTCTGATCACCGCCGATCCTCAGCGCGCCTACAAGGATATTGTCGATTCGGAAGAGTTCCCCGCTGAGCTGTCCAAGCGCATCGCCCGCGTCATCGACTACACCAAGCTCAAGGCAAAGTACAGCCAGTACGAGGCCCAGAGGAAACTCTACTCCGAGTGCGACGTCTTCCTCGCCGACGACAGAATCATCAACCGGTTACCCAAGGTTCTGGGCAAGACTTTCTACAAGACGACTCAGAAGCGACCCATCCCTGTTAGCCTACAGGCCAAGGCCCCCAAGGTCGACGGCAAGCGACAGAAGCGAGTCAAGACCGAGGGTGTCGTCAACGCTGGTACACCCGCCGAGATCGCCAAGGAGATTGAAAAAGGCCATTGGCGCAGCCCTCGTCAGCCTTTCTCCCACCACCAACACTGCTGTGCGAGTCGGATACTCTGGTTGGACCCCGGAGCAGATTGCCGAGAATGTCGACACCGTCGTCACCGCCATGATCGACAGGTGGGTTCCCCAGAAGTGGCGCAACCTGAGGAGCATCTACATCAAGGGTCCCGAGACCACCGCCCTGCCCATCTGGATGGCCGATGAGCTCTGGGTCGACGAGAACGATGTCATTGCTGAAGATGATGCGACCAAGACGCTCAAGGCTGAGAAGGCCAACATTGGCAAGAAGCGCAAGTCTCTCGAGAACACCACCGAGGAGGCCGAGGCTCCCGCCCCCAAGAAGAAGGCCAAGAAGGAGAAGCAGGTGCCTGAGGGCGACGACGACAAGCTCGACAAGCAAATCTCAGACCGCAAGACTCGGTTGAGAAAGCAAAAGGCCAAGGCAAAGAAGGCCATTGACAACTAAACTGATACCTTGCATTACTCGCGGCACCGGTGTTGGGGCGTTGAACGGCGGCAAAATAAGAATAGAACTGTGCCTTTGCATTCATCCAATATCAATATTGTCCTGTTGAGTTGTATTACATAAACACGCCAGCCCATTTATCGCCGTTCCCTGACATGTCAATTTCACGCCTTGTTCCCTGTCTTCACCTTTCCCTTCAAACCAGCTTTATACGCAGAATAACCCCTGTAAAATCCAGAACACTCGGGAGTAGTCACTTCGGCGCAACGCTATAGCTCCTCCGACTCAAAGAGACCGTGTCCCGTAGGGTTCTCCATGTCAGACTTGAACGTCTTTCGCCAAGGGCCAAAGAACTCGGCCGCTGTCTTGTTGAGAAGTTCACCCAGGTTCTCAAGATGGTCACCAGGTGCGACACGGAATCGGAGGCCACCCTTGTGGTCAAGCTCACGCAGACCAAGCCAGTCCTCACGGTAGAGTTGGCGGGCTCTCAATGGGATGACTTCGGTACCGTTGACCTCCTCGAACCAAGACGACTCCTTGGGAGATACCATGGTGTCGCTCTCAAACATCCACATGACAAAGTTGGTCAAGCTGCCGAGGTTTGCCTTGTACTTTTCGTTCTTGAGCTCGCGTTCGTTGTTGATATCGGCCAGGAAGTTGGAGTGCTCGAGATAACGTTCGTAGTCTGGGTTCTGGGGATCACGGAAGTATTGAGCGGGGATAAGACGTGACTGCACAAAGTTGCTCCAGACGTTGAACTTAAGAAGCGCCATGGCTCCCTTACAGATCCAGTCGTTGTCTCCGCAAACTCTGAACTTGGAGATACCATTGTGCTGGCTGCCAAAGGTGACAAGACTGCGGACTTGAGGCCAGTTGCATCGCTCGACGTATCCACGCAGGAACTGTCCACCCTGGGAGATGCCGACAGCATCAATTGCCGGTGCCGTAGACAGGATCGGATGCTTAGCAAGCTCCTCGCAGACTTGCTCGATTTGGGCCGAGACGTTGCCAGTGAAGGTGGCGGTGCGGTCTTGCTCGGAGCTCTTGTCGACAGCAATCACGTGAACAAATGTTCCAGGGTTGGCAGACTCGATGAGTTCCTCCACGGCTTTCATACTTTCGCTGTGGACGTAGTCACCGAGGCCATGCCAAACGACAACGGGAAGTGGAGTGTCGTCCAGATCGTCTGTCGCGTGGGCAAGCGCGGCATAGCTGTGGCCGGCCAGAAGCCCCGTGGCCAGGAGCAGGGAAGGATAGAGCATGATGAACGATGATAAGCTCCAATGAAAATGCAAATGCCAAAAGTATGGTTAATTCGTGTGATGAGCTGCTGTGGATGGTGGATTCGATGTTGGAGATGGAGAGTCTGCCTGGGGCTGAAGACGTCAGCTCGCGAGCTATTACCTCCACCACAACCGTGCTTCCGGAAGGAGCGCGGGGGTGGGCGTAATTAGGAATGAGCTTCTGTGGCGAGAGCATCTCATTGGTCACTGCGGCATGAAGATGTTCCGCCTCAGCAGGTTCATGTTTCACAATGAACACAGGAACTCGCAAGTCACGGAACTCGGGAAACATCAAATCATGGTGTTTGCTCGCCTCTTCTTACGGACCGTCGGAAACAAGCAAGGGGACCTTGCAGAATCTGCCCTCTAAGAAGTCGAGGGTGACTCCATCTTGAACATCCCACCTCCCTGACTTGCAGATCCCCCCTGCTCCGGCGATTCGCCAGCGCCCACTACCCGAAGTATTCGTCACTAGTAAAACCCCCGGTGGACGTGAGGACTCCAGTGTGCCCTGAGATCGGTCGTTTCGAGGAAAAGATGCGGCTCTGGATGACGACGCCTCGAGTGATGGCGAATCGTTCGAGACAGCCGCGTTGATGCTAGTGGGTTAGGGTGATTGAGTTTGCTGAAGGGGAGAGTCTCTCGATGATACAAAAAGCCAGTGATTCAACCACTTGTTTCTCAAGAACCATTCTTCATCGTTCATTCATACATTGGTCTTTCATTGATATTCAGCTGAGCTGGTCTCCATTCTCTCCATTCCTCCTTCACTTATACCAGCTACAAACAACTCCACTCGATCCTGTCCTATCGACGTTCTCATTCAACTCCTTCCTCTAACAGCTATCCCACGTCCAACTTCCAAAATGAACTTCAACACTTTCTTCGTCGTCGCTTGTGCCACCATGGCTGCTGCCCTCCCCTTCCCTTCTTTCAAGGAGGTTGAAGGAGACTTTCATCACGCCCCTACTATCGCATCTACCGATTTGGAGTAGACATTGGTTCAGAAGTGCCGACTGCAATGGGGTGGTGTCCGGCTACCCTATTGCGGCCGGAAAAGAACTTTCGACTTATTCTCGAAGGTAACAATCGTGCCAAGTCCAGTGTGGTTTAAAACATACAATCTAACAACAGTCAGGGTATGAGGGAAACCACCACTGAATCAACTCTATCTCGTCGTTTCTTATACATGTTGCTGAAAACTTGGGCACTGGCGTTTTTAAACTGGGGATCAACGGTGATCAAGGGAGGCACCAATACTTAACTAGAGCCTGCACATACTTATGTCACTGTAAATAAACGGCAGTCATAAACAAAAAGACACACCATAAGCTGATACCCCAAATTCTTAATTAAGCCAATCGCTTAAGTTGTGACTGTTCATTCCCAAAGTTGTCGCTACTCAAATAGATTCAAGACAATCACGAACTGTGGCTAGTGTGACGGCGCCACACACCAGCCTCAGCCTTGTCGCATCAGAGCTTCCATCGTCAACTGATTCAAGCTCTTCAGAAACACAAAAATACCTGGATTTCTCTACTAGTAAACTACCGGACCTCCATCTACGAGAATCTTTCCATCTATTTTCCCGTATATACTGCATAAACGGCCCGCGGCGTCTCGGGTTGGTGGATCAACCCCTTCCACGACAATCCTTCGATTCCGTTGCTCGAAACCCAAGAACCAAGCGAGATTCAGCATCCTCCACGACCGGCGATATTCGAGGCGCGAACCTCCCTCAAATACTCTTGATCATCGCATTGATCCTTATCGTATCCAATATCCACTGAGCCTGGCCTCGGCGCCGTAGCCACTGAAATGGCCCCCTCAAACAACGAACGAGCCGCCACGGCGACAAACGGCGACGCGATAGCCAAGATTGGACCTCACCCAGGCTTCATCTCAAGCTCGAATCAATACACAACTGAACTGAAGCTTCGACGGATGCTCAAGGATAACGGCTGCGACCCGGCAAGGCAGGATAATTACCGACTGCAGGGTGTGCAGCTGATTGACAACGTCAGAGAGTACTTGCAGCTGTGAGTTTGCACACAACACTTGTTCTTCCCCGGTTCTGACGATAGCTAGGCCTGTTCGAACGTTTGATACCGCGTGCACGTATTTCCACAAGTTTCGACTCAACTTTCGCGACGCCGAGTATAACTACCAGGACGCAGCGCTGGCCGCTCTGTTTGTAGCCTGCAAGGTGGAGGATACCATCAAAAAGTCGAAGGAAATTCTTGCTGCGGCGTATAATGTCAAGAATCCAGATAAACCAGCAGCTTCCGATGACAAGGCACGAATCTCGTATACCCTTGGACCCTGAATATGTTCTCATTCTGTCTTAGATCTTTGACTCTCCGGGAAAAATCATCATCTGTCTTGAACGCTTGATCCTCGAAACCATCGGCTTCGATTTCCGAACGCGATACCCTCAAAAGCTCCTCGTTAAAGTGGTACGGGAAATATTAGGCAAGGAAGAGGGTAAACCATTCTTCGAGACAGCATACGCCATGTGCATCGACATGTACAAGACGTTTGTGCCCATCAAGCGCACAACCTTCTCTATGGTCATGGCTGTCGTGGAGCTTACGGCTCTAATGACAGAACAACATGTTGAAAAGGTGCAAGAATATGCTGCCAAGAAGCCCCAATACCACCGAGGTGCCGTCATGGAAACGATGCTCGACATCCTCGATCTCTACGTGCAGCATCAAAAGTCGACCAAGCTCGGACCACAGTTTGACCAGAACAAGATCATCGATATCAAGATCCGGCTTAACAACGATCTTGACAAGGCATTCGAGCCGCGTCATCTGTTCTTCTGCTCCCGCTGCGAGGCTGAAGATCCTCAACCCCTTACACCGGCCTCGGCTACGTCTCCAGCGACTTCTAATTCTTGGCCTGGAGATGCCTCTGGACGTAGGACTGCGAGGGGACAGGATGGAACTATGAGATTTGTGTTTGATCCTGAAAGTGCTAAGCAGGAACAAGAGACTACTGGGGAGTACTTCAAAGAGGAGTATGAGGAGTATGAAGTTGAGGTTGAGGAGCCTGTACCCCCACCTCCTCATCACGAAGGTGGACGTGGAGGGTATCACGGGCACAGGGATAGAGGAGACCATCGACGTGGACCGTATGGAGGAGGAGGATATCGAGGAGATCGACCTTATAGAGGAAGGGGGAGACATTATTGATGCTCTCTACCCAAAGAACGTCCATTCAATGTATAGATACCCTTTCATCAATCAACCCTCGCTGGGACTTGATAAAATGTTCCAATCAACTCTTCAGTTCACAACACCCAAGTTCCCAACCTGACTTGGAATAGAAGACAGCAACCCACTGCCCATGTCACTCGTCGCAAAGTAATATGCCGCTGTCGCGACAATACCCGGCACAGCGACATATGTCAGATTGCGCGCAAATACCTTTGCCCCCTTCTTCATGATGATGGTCAACTTCTCGTGAAACGACTCCTGATCGTTGATGTGTGGAAACGGCTCATCGGGAATAGGCTTGCCTAGGAACTTGCACAGGGGCTCCCATCCATCCTTGAGGCTATACTCGAGAAGCCTTTCAGGTGGTGTAGTTTCCCTCACGTTCTTGTAGTGCTGCTTGTATCCCTCTCGCACATTCGCCTGTATCTCTTCCTTTGTCGTCGCCTTGAAGTGATACTTGAACCACACCGTCGTCAGACTGTCAACCTCGGAAACGTACCTAGCCCCAATAGCAGCCAGAAACCTCCAGAAAGGGTTATACATGGTACTAATAATGCTGTCATTAAAGCTCTTGTACCATGCCTCCACATCTCGCTCGACGAGCACGACCTTGGACTCTGGGTATGCCTCTAGCATCTCGGGACCGAAGCAATTGGCTGGATAATCGCAGATGGCACCGCAGTGACCAAGCAATTGATCAAAGTCTTTTCGTCCGAGAGGTTCTTGGCCAGGTTGGAGGTCGTATTTTCTGTGGAAAGCTTCTTTCCAGAGTTCTACCTCGCAGGGGTTGGCGAACATGGCGAAGCCGTGGTATACTTCGTTGTAGCCGAGGATCATGAGGGCTCGCTGCATAGCTGGGAGGTATCAGTGGATGAGAGATGGAGAGGTGTGTTGTTTGTTTGACTTGCAGGATGTGCCTGTTCGTGACATTCCCAAGGCGAGGACTTCCATGGGGACTGTTCTTGTACATTTTCGGCGGTCGATGTTTAGGTCTGGTTGGAAGAGTTCCGGGTGTTTCTCTTCGAGGGTTTGCATTCGCGACATGATGATGGATATGAGTGTGATCCTTACTTGTCTGTCAACCAACGCTTCAATCTTCAGAGCAGGAATCATGGGCTTTATAGAACCTACACGACCACGTCTTCCTTCCTCTCTCCTCTACCAATGTCCAACAGTGCCATCTCATACATCCTAACAAGGACATCCCTTGATACCAACCCAGCGACGATCCTGCACCTCGCAACGCAGTCATCCTTCTATGAAACTCATCACCCGATATCCTCTTCTTGGGATATCCTTGTTAACTAACACTGCGGACCATCGCGGCCCGGGCATCGGGGGTGGATGTGCGGCTCTCGGGGCTCCAGATTTCTACAGCGGCATCCGAGCGTGAGATCCTGGGGGCTATCACTTGTTAATATCAGGGGACGTGCAGCTTTGTTTTATCGGAACATCGGGGTCCTCGGTTTCGAAGATCTTGGGTGTCGGTAGAGTTGAGATCACTATCAAGTTGCAAAGTTAGTAAAAGGAATCATGGACACGATGATCACGTTCGCTCTCATCCTCTCACTCAAATATCGCCCTGTCTTTAGCTCCCACGTACACCCTTCCTGAGCACAAGCCTCAGCCCGGTGGGTTGCAGTCTGATGTGCATGATGATCTGTCTCCCTACAGCCTCTCCACAAAGGTGAATCAGCGTTTCTCTCCGAGCAAGGGTCCCTCGCCGCCACGCTCCGCATGAAACTTGAGCTTTGAAGGAATGATTCAGTGTTGGTTGTGTTCTGGCGTGGTTTCCGAGTCATGACGGTGTCAGAGGAGACAATCTTGGCGTTGATTCAGGGCTGTACCGGTTGAAACGGGGCGTTGAAGTCTGATCTGGGTATACTGGGCGAGGGTACAAATAGTAGTTGGATGAAGATCCGGGGATGGCTAGGGTAGCCTCCGCTGTCTATAACTCCTAGTCAGATATTCTTCTCGTTCGAGCCTTTGCTCATTCTCACATGTTTTGAGGAATAGGAAGAGGCACTGTTACGATATGGCTTAGACATGCGTCGCATTTCTCGTAACTGCGTTGTACAACAATTATATGGATATCATGGCTTCTATGCTTGTCGGGTCTCAGTACGTCCATTTCCAACCTGCATCTCTTCACGGCTTCGTCTCCTTCGTCTTATCCTCTCCATGCTCTCCAATAGTCAGGTCCTCCCCTGACGGTCCAGTTGACTTGACACCCTCTATATTCTCACCATTCTCCTCCTTCTTCTCCTCAACAGTCCCCTCTGCACTCTTGATACTGCTCGCCTTGCTCACATCCGCACTCACCGGACTCTGCACCCTCAACCCCAAATCCTTCTCAGCATCCGGATCCTCCTTATTCGCACCCTTCCAATCCGCCGCCCTCACTTGTGGCACGGGCTGTCCCTCATCCGGCTCCAGTACTTCCTCGGGCGTGGCATCGGTGCCGGCCACACGCCACACCACGGCGATGCGGTCCATGGCCCGGGAGCCTTTACGGCTGGACCCCTTGATCCCGTCCATGGCCTCCCATTCAATGTTAAAGACACCGCTCTCAACGGGCTTGCCATCGTTTTCAGGACCTTGACCTTCGAAAAAGGCGTTGAACCATACATGTGCGACGGCCGTCACCATGGTGAGACCCATACTCTTGGTCGTCTTGTTACGACGTTCCACCGAGATGTTGACGTCGCTGTTGGGGATTCGGATAGGCTCTTTGGGCCTTAGAATCACGGCCATGCCCCCGGGTTCTTGTTCCGAGGATGTGCTCGTGATATCTGTCTTGGAAGAGGTTGCGCTTGGAGGAGCAGAGGCGCTCTTGGAAGCGAGTGACTTGCGTGAACTCGTCGGTGACACCTTGTGTAGAAGCTCTGTTCCCTTGCGCTTGATGGCCTCCTTCTTACCCTTGACTTCCTTTTCATCCGTCGGTGACTCGCCGTTGCCAGGGTTTGTCGCATCCGAAAAGTGTGCTTCCTCTGGAGCCTTTTCCTTTTGCTTGTTCACCGAGTATCCTGCCATTTCCCATATCATATCGCTTATACCGCTCTCCTCTGGCGCTTCGGGATCAACAAGCACACGCTCCTCCTTCTTGAAGGTGTGAAAGATGTTGATCTTCTTGCCTTCATCCGCAAACCCTTCCACATCAACCCTGACACCATTCCGTAAACCCCAGACATGGATCTCGACAATCTCAATCGGTCGGTCGATGTATTTCTTGCCGCCTTTCGTCCAACGCTCGACGTAGCTGATCCAACGTAGCTGCGAGGGTATAGAAACACCAGCTCCAAACCGAGGCCGCATCCTCCTCTCTGTGAATCGAGCGAGTGCATCTTCAGGCTTCCAGCCCTCCTCGGCGATGAGGTAACTGCAGCTCACAGTCCCGCTACGTCCCTTGCCCGCCTTGCAATGCACAACCACAACCCTCGACTTGCGCTTCTCCTCCCTCAGCGCCGCATCACTCGTCCCTTTCCCTGAAGATATGGGCCTTCCATCTTCTGTAACTCGTCCGCCTTCTAGATCACCGCCGTGCATCCAGTTGCGCATACTGGCTAGGATCATCGGCATGAGGCGAAAGGGTGGAGGATGGTGATCCGGCCATGGGTAGTGCCTCACGCGATTGTATACAGATTCGTCTGGATATCCGGTTCCTTCAGCACGGAACTCCCATATCGCCCAGTCTTCACCGTGCTTGGAGTCGAGGAACTTGACGAGCTGATCGAGGGGGTTTCGGTAGGCGAGCTGCGGGTACGTTTGCGAGGGGCCGGACCTGGGAGGCAAGTCATGTTAGCGAAATTCAGCAATTTGAAGAGGAAATGGAGTAATCTAGAGTTCATCGTGTGACATACGTGGCAATGATGCGATCCGTAACGTAACAAAGATCCAAGCCGGCTTCGGGATGTCGAGCGCGTGGCCCTGCGACAATCTGTCGCAAGAGGGAGGCCATGATCGAGAGCGCGCTAGAGGTAAAGACAGAGGTTGAGGAGTAAAGAAGGTATCGAAACAAGCTCGTAAACGGCCTGGCTAGAGAGCAGAAGGCGACGGAGGTTGAAAGGCTGAAGTTGCAAGTGGAGGTTGAAAGACGAGGTCACCACATGCTAACAGTACCTACCAGAGGTACCGCGACGTCATGGCTGAGGGCCCCACTACTATCGTTATCTGGAATGAGGCCTCATCGTCATCATTGACGAGATCAAGACCAAGATATTTCTCTTAGCGGGCCAGCTCAGATCATGGTTACGGCAATCCGGCACATACGGCTGATGTATTCATGATATTCTTGAAGCTAAGGGAGCTTCAATTGGACAGTCACACACTGATTTGCAGCTCATCTGTTCAGCCAGCATCATGATCAATGAATAGCACGATTACTTGAAATTCAATGCAACAGAGTTATAACACCAGGAAATCCATCCCGCAACCCCTGACCTAGTTCAGTCTCCTCCCCATCTTCGTCCTTGTTCCTCCCATTGATGTCCCGCCCGATCAAGTCCAAGCCCAAGTCCAAACCAGCTTGCTTTGCTTGTCGAACCAAGCCGAAATGCTCAGCCCACCAAACTCCTCCAACAGACAGACATGGGAACAGTCGCACAAGAAAAAGTCCCCCCAGTATAGGATAAAAACAAAAACTATTGACACAAAGACACGTCACGTCTTTTCTCCATCGGTTGACCGTGTCCCTCAAACTTGCGATTCCCAGGGCCCAACGTCTAATCCTTGTCTCTTGTTCCATGGACCTGGAATCGCCTTCACGCAGTGGCTGATTGACAGCCCGGATCCAACTCGTAGCGTCGTGGTCCTCTTTTTAGATTGTCATGTCTCGTTGAAGCATGTGTAGCTTCTTTCGAAGTCGCACACCGGCTAGTGCGCATCTCCGTCGATGTCCAAGTCGCGCGATTGCGCATCCTGCCTTATGAGGTCTTCTTGGCCGGACCGCTGACGTACTTACCGACATCGGTGGCATCGTGGAACTGCCTGGCAGCCTCCTTGGCCGTCTGCCAAGCCTGGCGCGCGGCAGGGGGAGTTCCCTGGGAAGCGACGAGAGAGTCGACACGGGTGGTGAGCTGGGCGAACGAGTTCTGAACATGGCTGCTCTGAGTGTAGCGCGCACGAAGGAAGGCAGTGTAGAGGACAATCAGGATCCAAGATCGGCGCTGGAAGAAGATGGCCGACAGAAGAATACGGAACCAGAGAAGAATCTCGAGCGACGAGACAATGGACATGGAAGCATCGTAGTACTCCTTGACGAAAGCACCAATCTGGTCAGCAAGTGGGCTGTTAACCACGGGTCGGCGGCTGGGAGAAGAGCCCTCGGGCTGCTGCTCAGTCTTGGGCGCAAGGAGGGTGGGAATCAGGTTGGCGCGGGTGTAGGTAGCAACGTGGAAAACCGAGTAGATCGAGTAGGGGAGCAGAGCGAGGGGGTACTGGGGAGTAAAGAGCCACACGAGGGCCATGACTGGGAAATGTCAGCTTTAGGTTGTTCGCAAGACAGGAGCCAATCCGCCGGCAAGAATTGTCCTTACTGAGGTACTGAATGTTCTCATCCGAAAGGAGGGCCAGAGGGCCGGGAGCAGGCCGAGCGCCAGTCTTTGCTCGCGCGCGCAGAGTCTTGTAGACGACAATGCCATAGGTGGCAGCAGCGGCGACAAAGGCAGTCCGGTACGAGAACTGGGCCATACCCGAGTAATAGTTCATTCGGAGCCACGAGAAGCCATATCGAATCGTGCAAAGAATTAGGGTCATATGTCTATAGTCGAAGCATGCTGGTCAGTCACGGATCGAATCGAAATTGGAAGCGAAGTGAGCTCGAGAGGGAGACATGGGAGCTGCCAAAGGAGCTATCGTGGCCATTCGGTGCGGTGCGCCGGCAGTGGACGGAACAAGGACTGGGACGGTGACAAGACATACCCAACGAACCAAGCAACTATTTTGCGAAGAAGCAACAGTTAGCAAAGCGATCTCGCTGCCATATGCGCGCGCAACTTGGACCAAGGAGATACCACGTACACTGCAGGGTCTTGGCGAGGGCAATCAGCCTCTCCTGGATAGGAAGATTGGGGTTTGGCGGAGGGGCCATGGCGTTGAAAGTCGGGTCGACGAGAATGATACGAATACAGAAGAAGTGAAGGAAAGAGCGCGCGCGGGTTGCGATAAAACGGCGGACGAGACCTTTTTGGTGTTTGTTGGAGGGGAAGGGAGCAAAGATGGTGACGGATGACGATGTTAGCTGAAGTGAAGGGAAAGGGTCAGGACAGGAAGAAGAAGTTGTGGGTTGTGGTGTGGGCAAAAAGAAGCAAGGCAAGGCAAGGCAGCTAGCAGACGTGGAATGCAATAGGTGCACTCAAGTGGCAGTGACGGAACCCATCCCCGCCTCGAGCGGGAACTGCCCTGAAGCTCCAGGCCTCGGGTCAAGGTTTCAGTGGCCTCTTCCAGCGGGTTCCAGCAAAGGAGACGCTAATTAAGCCACTAACGGTGGGGATCCTCGACAGGGGTGGCTGATGGACGGGAGGATGGAGGGAGCTAGAAGTGGGGGAAAGATGGTCAAGGAGGCTGGTCAAGAGGAGGTTGGGAAGGGGGATAATGTGTAAGATTGGTTTTTATGATATTGATGAAGCTATTCACATTGTGCTATTTCTTATGCGCTGGTAAGTGCTGCTCTGAGGCCATCACCAAAATGATGAGGACACATGTCTACAAAGTGACGATGGCTTCGATGACGACAACCGTTGACTCACAAAGCACGTGTAAACACGCAAACCAAGGACCGTCCGTTGAAGCGCGACACTGGCTCTCTCTCTCTTCGGGCCAGCTTTCCAACTTGCAACACGCTCGCGTGCTTTCATAGGGGCGATCGAATTCGTCACTCCCCTCTCAGAAGCTTGCTGATGTTTGGTTTCGTCATCGCCAGCTCTCTTGGTCAAACCAGGTCCGAGCCCCTGCCTAGCTGAACAAGACGAACCGCAGCCTGACCAATCGGACAAGGCGTGAATGGTAGAAGAATGGGTGGGTGGAACTAGAAACCTGCGTCTTGAACCAGGTTCTGATGCCGACGAACGATTCGACTTGAGAGTTCTTCTTCTTCTCTATCACAAGCAAGAGAGAAACGTAAACTTCCAGCCACATGGTTGACAATTCCCCAAGTTTCGGAAGGTTGATGTTACACGATATCCCTTGGCAGTCAACCTCTTCAACATGCGACAAGCGCCAACTTGATAGATTTGATTGGCTACCAGAGCTGCAACCTCAAAAGTGCACCCAAGCGCGAGCTTATCCACAAGCGAAGCCTGTGCTGAACTTTGTTATGTCCATCTGTAGCTGTTAAATGGCTGCCTATTCCCGGTTGGTCTGAGGTCTTGAGTTCCCATTTAAAGGCCAACATTCATGGCCTTGAGGGTTTCAGTTGAAACTGTCTTAGATCCCTTGCTTTTTCTGGAATTCAATTAATCTTTACTTGATACGTGTCCCGAGATGCTCCATAAATGATGCTTTATCACCAGGGTTAAAGTGGCACTGTCCATAAAGAGGAGACGATGACTGTAGGGTGACTTTGAGGTCACAAGCCATGTTCTTCAAATGGATAACATGATTGAGATATTCATTTGATAGGGAGAAAAAGTCCATATTAATCACACTTGACGCAGGGAAAAGGACGTTGGCTGTGTTCTGTGTCATGTTCAGCGGCAACGCAAGCATGCGCTTGTGAAGAACCAACATGCGATGGCCACATCAATATGTCCCCATGGCCAATCAATCTTTTCTCCGTCTTCTTGCGGCTGCAGCTACGGTCTGTAGAATGGCGTTGTTGTACCTGTAGCTGTCTCGCGGAGCCTCACAGCCACCTACAGCTCATGCGACCAAATTTGGAGGGCAACCCAGAAGTCTGATGCTGTGGATTTGCGTAATTACCTGCATAATTGAATGGGTCATCACTGTCTCTGCGAATAGAGCACTGTGATTAACTTTTGGATACGAGCGTTTGTTGTGAGCAAGACAGCGCTGTTAAGCATGCTTCCATAGGTATGATGATGGATGTGTAAACATGGGCATGACTCCCACGGACATTGAGTCGTTTATTAGTGACTCAACATCGCTTTAATATTTACATCTTGTCTATGCGTTTCCCACCTCGTGACATCCATGTTTGGTATCCTCGTTAGATTGAGGTAACCTTCGATCAATGAAGAGTAAACCCTTCACTCCAACTGTCAACCAAACATCCCTGAATCTATCAAAAATTTGTGTAAACACTTAATGGAAGTCATAGGCGAGGCTGTTTGCTTAACTTTAGCAAGGCTCGCGGTGGCGTTGGCTATGGAAATGCCTACCTCAACGCTCTGGCAGACACCGTTGGTTCAACCGACGGCAACTACATGATTGTTTGAGATACAACAGAAGATTGGGTATTTATTCACACATCAAGGAGTCTGGGAACTTTGAACTTTCAATACCACTCGATCTACAATCCTCAGCTAAGGCCTCACTTGAACGAAAGACATCCTGAACCAGACGACCATCTAACCGTACAGTCACCGAAATGTCTTCCACTACTTCGGTTCAGCACTTACACGCAATACACGGCCTCCGATTCAGGACTCCCCCGGAAGATCTTGAGTGTCCAGAAATCGGACGGCTCCTCGGCGACCTACAAGGGCGGCCAGCTCCAGCAGTCTGGGTTTTGTTAAGAGTCAACCGCATCCTCGAGCACTGCGACTTTGAGTTCATGACCATGGTCTTATTTAAAGAGAGAGCATTCTGGGTCTCGGCTATCCAGAGAGTCGCCCAAAAATGGCAAGAGGCCATCCCTCCATACCACTTCATCCGCCTAATCAAGGCCATCCTGACGGCGCGCTACAACTACATCGCGAGACGCGGCTTTCTTCTCCCAGAGAGCGAAGTCGCCAATAGCGCCGACATTCTACTCTTCAACTTTCTCCTCTACAAAGAGGTCCACCAGACGGAGTTCGGGACACCGGGCGTCTCGGGGGTCGTCGGTTGGGGTAGGGACACCATGGAGAATCACCTTGAGCAAAGCCGTATCCACAAGGCTCAGCGTTGGACTCGGATACATGGCTCAGCGGCCCCTTTTCCTTTTTATGATCTTTCTAATCCTAGAGTGTTTGATGAGGTGACTGCCTTTATTCGAAATCGTGGTCCCCCCACGAGGACTCTCCAGTCGCTTCAGGAGGAGTATGAGACTAGGCGGGGGTGAGTTGTTGAGCGAGAAGTGAGAATCAGGGGAAGCGAAATGGTGGTTTTTAGGAGAGATTGATACCCATGGGCTTTTAGGTCAGGAGGTATGAGCTTGGACTGCGATAGGGGCGCTGGATATGATCTTTGAGATACCCATGGAATGAAGGATGGCTTTCTCAATACTTGGATTAACGTTGCTGTTGATCATTGCATAGGACTAGGGGGGGAAGTCTTGCAGGGGAAGAAATGTACCCACTCATGTTATGTACAGTATAGCTGCATACAAACTCCCTTGACCCTTCAGGAATAGTCCCATGTCGTTTCTCATTGTTAAACCTAGTCGCTCATTGTCTAATATCAGGACCGATGGAGGATAGATACGCACACTTCTTCTGCATATCTCGACTCAAATTCTCCATCCTCGTCTCCCCACCTGTCTCAAACACAATGCGCTGCTTCCTCTTATCTGTCCAAGCCTCCCATTTTGTCGAGACCTCATGGCGATGCTTGTTTGGGTCATATGAGCGAATGAAGCTTGACCAGTAGCCCTGGGTCATAGGTATCACAAGTGCATTCTTCTTGCCTTTAAGGTAACTAGCTGGTGGATTGGCCCCTCCAAGCCCGGGGCTGAAGATGGCGTGTACTTCGACTGTATGAGGAACTCCGAGGCCTTGTTCCATTGCATCTGGATCCTGGACGTTGTATAGGTAGTTCCAAGATTTCGGCATGCCGTAGCGAGTCAAGGCACTCGAGATATAGATGCCTGGACACATGTATCGCATCTGCCCGTACACATCGCTGATCTGTCTCCAATAGCAACCGGCGTTGGGACAAGTTTTGTTCCGGTTCGGATACAGATCACCAATCTTGCTCAGATGATCTGCTGTTAGGTAAGGGAATTGCGCCTTGAGGAAGTCTTCACCCTGTTCTCGTGTCGAGGCCATCTTGGGAGCGAATATAGTACCGCCATTCATATCATCGCCTACAATGGCGGGGACCTTGATGAACTTGCCCTCCTCAAAGAGCTTGTATGTAAGGTCGGGGATGAGATCTCCATCGATGACGGGTGTCCACATGAAGAGAGGCGGCGTTGAGCCTCCAGAATAGGGGATATTTGAGTTGGCTTTTTGTATCTCCTTGGTCGTTTTTGAGCGGAGACACGATAAGCTGTCTTTGCCGGTACAGCCGAGCTTCTTAGTGAGGTTCTCATATTGGTAGAAGGATTCCTTGACCGTCAGCATCGTGGCAAAGGAGATCGATTCTGCAGCGACCGCATGAAACAACCCTTCATCCTTTCCTCCAAAAGCGCTGAGATGAAGGCTAATACTTGCAGCACCAGCTGAGTCTCCGCCTAAGACGACGTGTTTAGGGTCGCCGCCAAACTTGGAGATGTGTCGCTGAACCCATTCAAGACCCTTCCGTTGATCCAAAAGACCGATGTTAGGTGTCACTTGGTCACCGTCGTTGAGAAACCCATACACGCCCACGCGATAGTTGAGAGTCACAACCACCATGTCCATGTCTCCAGCCTTGATGAGTCCAGTGCCGTTGACGATGGGGTTCGAGTTGGAGTTGAAGCCACCGCCTTGTATGAAGAAGAAAACTGGGAGTTTATCTTTGCTGGAGGCATTCGACGGGGCAAAGACATTGATAAAGAGACAATCCTCAGAATCTGTCTTGTCGATATTGTCTGCCTTGGTCTTTGTTCCGATGCATTTAAGACCGAACTGAGAGTGTTAGCCCCGAGTGTTGCTTTGAGCTTCAGGAGTGACTTACATCGCTTGCGTCCTGGACAGTACGGGTTGAAAGAGGATCCTTGGGGGGCTTGAACCTGAGATCCTTCAAAGGTGGTGATGCATATCGCATGCCGAGCCATTGTGTGACACCGTTTCCAAGCTCCTTTCCCTTGTATTTGCTGTATTGGAGGTCGACTATAGGGTCGACTGCATGAACAAAAGATAAGAGTAGCGTTGACGCCAAGAGAATAACAGAGAAGATGCCCATGTTTACGGATTGCTCATTCAAAGATGCCAAGAATGGGCTAAGTAAATACAGTGAGCCTTCTTGCTCTTTATACCTAAGTGTAACATGCACTCCGTTCACAGCCACGGCACTTTTGAACAACGCCTCTCGACACCGCTTATTTCCGCTCACATCCCGCTGATCCGTTTAACAGTCTCAGCTTGATGAACACGAAGCATCCCACAAGACCAACGACTAACAGAATTGATCGTCCGAGATGCGGGGATAATCCCCCATGTTTACGTGGGGAAAGATCCGCAAGAGTATCACCAGAATCAGCATCAGCCCCGGCCGCGAGCCGTCCAGCTGGGTCCCTGGAACCCCCGACAGACTAGAGCGGAGCCTGGACTTGAGTCGTGGGCGAGCGGTCTTGTCCTCTTGCGGCAGAGTTATGTTTGACCCGTAGTATTGGGTCAGGAAACGAAACGGCTACTGACGTTGACGGGTATAAAACAGTTCCCGAGGACATGTCTAGAACGAGTGATCGACCAATACTGGCCGATGCTTACAGCCACGTTACTCGGGGACGGCATGTATGCAAACGCCTTAACCCTAGTAATGGCGGGTTTGGCGCCGTAAGAGCTGACAGGAAGGCATGTCAGTAGAGATGCAGCAACTATTGGGCGCCGGATGTCACCGTCTTTGGCAAGAGTTGTCGTACATGATGATATAATGCAGTAGTTGTTGGTTTGCGTGTTCCAGCACACGGATCAGCTTACAAATGTTTCAGATAGGTGCTCAGCCATGACATAGCCATGCATTTGCCGCATGGTGCGTAAGACACTTGATAGGGCTGGTTTCAGTATTGATGACATCTTGCTTCTGGAACAAGAAACCTCTCCTCCCTTTCCTTTATGCTACTAGACTAGCCGATCTACTACCGTTGGACTTTTCGTACTACAAGCCAATAGAGCAAGGTCCAAAAAGAAAGGAGGCAAAAACATACAACACCCGGCATTCGCTGGTCGTCACCGACCCAACTACTACTCGGGCGCTCCTCAGCTTGACAACCGGAGAGCAGACGGGATCCTGTATTCTCTGAGGGCTGTGGTCGTATGTGATATGGTGGTGTGTTGTTGAGGTTGAAGATCCTGGGTTCTGGCCTGTGGTAGATGGGCTGGGTTGAGCGGGACAGGCTGAGATGGGGTCTAGGCACAAAGAGGGACAAAATGTCTCAACAATTCACAGAATCAACTTGCTAACTTATAACACGTTTTAAATACCTTGAAAAATCTTGATGTTCCATGAATATTACAAAGACCAAGTATAGCCTCGTCAATCCTGTCCCCAGTCTGGGAAGCAGGTTCGAGTACATATGATGAACTTGAGAAGAGAACACCAATACTGGGCCCCCACCCGTCCACCCTCCCGTCGCCACGAACTACAGAAGCTATAGAGTGAGCTCAAATCATGCTAGAATGAATAATAAGACCATCAGCATGCACGGTGGTGCGGGTAGAAAAAAGTTCGGAACCAATCGAATATCATGGTGCGAGATATATAGCCGCCAAAACTATTCCGAAGATCATATAGCCTTGAGTCGGTTACCAGCCCGTGAACTACCAGCCTAAATATTGCTCGCCTCTAGCCATGCCATGCCATGCCTTTCTAGCTTTGTCATTACTATTACCACAGTCCATAAACAAAGAAGACGGAGTAGAGACGTATTAGCAATGCAAGTCTGGCAATGCCAAAGTGTTTATGCCGCCTCCTGGTAGGGTTCCCAGGTCGATCTCCAGGGGGGTGCAAGGCTCCTTTGGCCGGACTGAGGGGCTAGCTTCTGCGGCGACGGCAGCGGCCCTAGTCATGCTCCTCGTCTAACGAGGGGTGAAGTAGACTTTCGGTTGGGGCGAGTTGTTGGGTCTTTTTGGTATTTGTGTTGGTTCCTTGATGCCTGCGGCATCATCATGCCTCATGTTCTTGATTTCGGTCTGGTCGAAGATTCTAGTCAGTGTGGTGCCTTGTGGCCGGATTGGAGATGCTTACCTTTGGTAGCAAGAGAAGACCTAGGTCAGAGAGGAGGGGGACAGGACTTCAATGTGGCAACCTTGCGTCCCTCTTCGATGAGAGTGTCCAGGGCAGCTTGAATGCTTTAAAGGCGCTCGTCGCGGCCCCAGTCAATGATGTTGCGAACATACTTGCGGAATTCAATGAAGTGGTCGGGCTCCTGAAGGGCAAAGCTTCGAACATTTTGCACGTTGAATAGATCTTGCTGCTTCCACGAGATGAAGAGACGAGCCTCGGTGCCGTTCATGGCGACGCTGAACGAGGCACTGTCAACCTGGCGGACCTCCTGTCGACGACACTGGCGGAGTTGTTCATTGAGGCGTTCGGCAACGTTGACGCAGGAGGCAGAGCCACCCAAGCATTGGTTAGTCGCGACCTACAGACTTCCATTGCTAGAGGGTCCATCTCCCTTGAATTCAAGAATGAAGAATGGGAAGCACATGCCCTCATTGTTCATCGCAGATATGTTGGGCGTCTTGCCAAGCTGCATCTTTTTGGGCTGCAGTAAAAGCGCCGAGGTTGTAACCAGAGGTGACGTTCGGAGTAGGGTTGCTGACTCGGTGCTGAGTTCCAGTGTTGGGAACTGCATGCCTCTGGAAGGGGGCTTTATCGCTTCGCTTCAGGGGGTCATTGCGAGGGGTCTGGGCGACTAAGTGGTTCTGGAAGTACTGTTCAATGGTGGGTTCGCCGGCACCTCTCTCGAGGGCAGCCAGACCGTCATCAGCCAGGACATCGCTGACGGAAGGAGTGGGCGAGGTACGCTCCCGCTGAACTCGCTGAACAAGGTTGGCAACGTGCTAGGGCAGTGGCTCACGGCGATCTCGGTAGTAGATGTTGTTGGCCGCGAGGTTCAAGTCCTCATACAGAGGGCTCTCCACCAGAGAGCCGATCTTACCACCAGAGGTTTTAATGCCAGACGGGGTCCCAGGGGCTAAAGACCCAGAGGGATTTGCACTTCCACGGCCGTAAGCCTTGGGAGTAGGAGGCATACTACTCCCGGGGCGGCTTGGAGGAGCCATGAAGATGGTAGTCCGCTGTGGTGAAAGATTCAACGAACCCGCTAGAACGGACGTCTTCGTCTCGACCAAAGGGTAGCCGGTTCCAAGCCAAGTCCCAGCCTTGCCAATTAGCTGACCAGGCAGCGACTGACAGTCACTCTGGACATTGTGTGCAAGACGGCGCGTTATCGTTTGAGGTCGGGGTTCATGGACAATGGCCTTGGTGTGAGTGTTTGACAACAGGGTGTGCCTGGTACTACCACAGCAGCCTGACATAATGTGAATGCAGTGGAGCTATGCCAACTACCTACCTAAGTATTACAAGGAACGGAGACTTATTAAGCATGGATATCTACTTTTTAAAGATACGGACTATGATAGAAAAATAATTAAGAGGAACCCTATGGAACCTGCACTCTACCTCTATGCTGAGATTACTAAAACAGGATAATAAGTAATATAAGAGTATTGACTAGGAATTTCTTAATTGATTTAACGCTTGAAATCAGTTTTCGTATTTATAGATACTTAAACAGACGGTCAATAACGCGAGATGGTAAGTCTGGTCGCTTCATCATCCAGCCGTAGCAGGATCTCAACTCCCACATCAGATGTAGGGTACAAGAGCTCTCACCAGACGGGCCCAGTACATCATTCCTGCATTCGACAGCGCCGTTCAAGGTCTCCATAATTGTACAGACACAGCCGAAGTCAAGTCCGTGATTCACTTACGCCTAGCGAGGCAGTGAATCACACACCTAACCCAGACGTGGATGCCCTTGCAGCAAGCGACCCTCACGCTTTACCTCAAATCGGGGAGCAAACGCTTGGCTCCCCGATTTGCAGCAAGGCACAGCCCAGTCCAGCTGCCCCGAGCTAGCCCATTTGAAGCTCCCGAGTACGACCTGGCCAACTGTGAAAGTTACCGTTGAGACGGTTAACGTTCGAGTCGCATGATAACTCGGCCCGCACCGCATCATATCCACTAACCGAAATTCTACTAGCTCGTTTAAAGACCACCATGCTTCCTCTTTCATGAGATTCTTTTTCTTCTTCACTTTTTTTCTCCCTTCATCGCCATGATGACTCTCTGCCTGTCAAGATCTTGACAGGTCCAAGCTAACATTGATGACGTCGGTCCAAGCTAACATTGATGACGTCGGTCCAAGCTAACATTGATGACGTCGGTCCACTTTCGGCCGAACGCTCCGGCCGTAGGATAAGCACCACTAAAACGAAAATCGGCCCCCACCAAACAGCCCTAAGAGCGCCCCCCGTCAAGCTCCATCGGCGCTTCACTCGTCCGTCATGGACGGGCGATTTCCGGCGCTTCCGATCATGTCTTTCTTTGCAGTTGCAAGCTCTTTTTCGCTCTCGGTTTTTTTTCCCTTCCTTTCCCTTTTGCTCATCCCCTCCTATACAAACCCCGGACGTTGACCGGCCGGAATATACCCTCTCTTTGTTTCCGATCTCGCAGAAGCTGGCTGGATCTCTCTGTCAACATGACTACCGACCATGATGCTAATGGAGCTCCGGCCGCCCGCGTCAAGTCTTCGGCTTCGACAATCGGTGACCATGCTTATCCCCATGGTCACCTTGGACACCTGAACCCAGGACAGGAGGAAGCCTTTGTTCAGTTCAAGAATGTCCTCGAGGAGAGGGGCCTGCTGAAACGCGGCCCTCCAGCTTCTCACGACGACCCTCTGTTGCTGTATGTTTTGGTTTCCTTAGCTGGGCATCCATGATTGATAAGCGGTTGGGCTTTTTTGCTGACTTGGAATTTCAACAGGCGGTATCTGCGCGCACGACGATGGGTGGTTGAGGATGCCTACCAGCAATTCAAGGATACGGAGGAATGGCGCAAGGCCAATGACCTTGATGTCCTTTACAACACCATTGACCTCGACGCCTACGAACAGAGTCGTCGTCTGGTATGCGCTCCCCGCCGGGATGTTCGGTCTGACATGTTTTGGTGCTGACATTTTCCAGTACCCCCAATGGACAGGCCGTCGCGATCGTCGCGGAATCCCCGTCTATGTCTTTGAGGTGAAGACTCTCGACAACAAGACGGTCCACGAGTACGAAAAGGTCGGCGCATCCACCACCTTTTCCCAAGCCAAGGCCGATGGCAAGACTCCTTCTGGACTCTTGCGCCTGTTTGCGCTATACGAGAACCTGACCAGGTTCAACATGCCCTTCTGCACCCAGCTGCACGACCGTGAACACCCCGAGGTGCCCATCACGCTGAGCACCAACATTGTCGACATTTCGGGAGTTGGGCTCAAGCAGTTCTGGAACCTGAAGCAGCACATGCAAGCTGCGTCGCAACTCGCCACGGCGCACTACCCCGAGACTCTGGATCGCATCTTCATCATCGGTGCGCCCGTCTTCTTCAGCACTGTCTGGGGCTGGATCAAGCGCTGGTTTGATCCCATCACCGTCTCCAAGATCTTCATCCTGGGTCACCACGAGGTGAAGACTGTCCTTGAGCAGTTCATCGAGCCTCGAAACATTCCTAAGAAGTATGGTGGCGAGCTCGACTACACTTTTGGCCAGCTTAGCATTCCTGACCCGCACTGGGATGGCATTGTGAAGTGGGAGAATGGTCACAAGGGCTTCCCCAGCGGACCGCTCTTGTGGGAGGATATCGAAGGCGACAGGTTGGCTTGTGTCGCTCGAGGATATAAGGGTGGTCAGCCTCGGAATGAGAGAATCTGCACTATCCCTAAGACCTTCGCGCCCGTCGAGGCCAAGACCAATGGCGTCAATGGCGTCAGCACTGGAACAGTCGCTCATGACCATGACGTCGCAGAAGGAACGCAAACCACAAGAGTCGAGACCCACGACGACGGCGTCCAAACCGACGACGCCCTCATGAACGACGTCCAGGAGAAGCTCAAGATCCAAGACGACAAGCCTGCCGCCGCCGCAGCGCAACAGACAACCACGGCATAATTCGAAAGTTTACATACATACCTAGTATATACCATAGAGCGGAGGATGAAATATTTTAACATACCCTGGTGAGCGGCGATGGGGAGAAATATGGGAAAGAGAAGGGACTTGAAAGTTTGGATGACTGGAGTTTTTTTTATTTCTCGCTGTTATCGGCATTCTATTTTAGAACCGCGAGGGAAACGATGCGGTTGGTCTTTGTACCCATCTCAACCTTAATCAACCCGTCTTGATTATTTTATTCCATCTAGTGTTACGTTCCCAGGCGTGATCTCTGATACGTGCTGGTCTATCATCTTGAAACCAATCTCTTAAAACTCCAAAAGCAAACCCTCCGTTTATCATGGTAACTCTGTCGCATCTGGCATCTTGGCAAATCCCCTTCTCTTTCTCCATTCATTAACTCCCGCCTCAATTTCTGCCCAACAAACCCCATCCCTCACAAGCCACATGGTTACACCTAGACTCTCCGTGTCACGGTTCCGGCTCTCGTCGTCAAAGAATAACATATCCTCGTACCGTATCCCCGTGCGCTTCTGTAGACTCTCAAAGTGTCGTATCTTGCTTCCAGGATAAATCTCCAGCAATCCGTCAAACATCTCTAGTGCGCGCTTCGGCTTCTCGGGCTTGCCCATCGGCGGCGCGGGCGTCGCGTCGTCGGTCAAGGGAGTAGGAGCGGGGATGTGCAGCATCTTCAACAGGTCGCGCGCAAGGCCAGGAGCCGAAGTCCGCGACGTGACACCAATCCTAGGCCCCGCGCGGGGGAGAGTGTACAGAATGCTGGGCACATCGCAGTAGAACCCGTAATCCTCGCCATAGCGATCCGTCGCGCTCGAGTGTTGGGCGTTGGGCTTGAGAGGCGGGGTGACGTGGGTGTCGACCCAGAATGGCCAGAGGGTGTAATCGAGGTCGAAGACGATAAGCTTAGGAAGTGGTAGAGATGGGTCCGTCAGGGAAGGCGGGAGGAGGGAGAGCGCCGGGTTGACGGGGTTCCCTGAGGCGGTCGACGAGGTGGTTATCGTCGAAAGGGAGGATATAGTGGAGGAGCTCTGAGGGAGCGGGTTCTTGGATAGTTTCTTTGGCATATTGGATTAGGTTTATCGGAGAGTCGGTATAGCAGATATTTGGAGCAAAGAACGAATGACTACGAGGCGAATGATTTGTATTTGAGGATGTGATGATGAAGATGTCGACGTTGATGCTGGATGACGCCTATCTAGGACTTTTTCTTTAGCGCTCCCTTGTATCACCCCGCGGTGGGGGTTTCAAGTTCGTTGTGACGTCGGTGCCTCGTCCAGGCACTTCTCCGAACGAAATAAACTGCTGCCTCGTGCAACGTAGCCATGAGCAACCAGCCCTAAAACGTTTCTGACTATCATGAGAAATAGGCTGTAGAATTAGAACCAATCTCCTGCCAAGCCGTGCCACATGGGCAAGGTAGTTGGCCAAATCTCATCTTGCAAGATTAGCCGAAGCAACCTTCAACGTTGGGCTGGATCTATCATGTAGGCAGCCTCATTCCGAGCCTCGAATTTATGTAACAAACCTCAACATTGTTGTTTCTACTCGGTCAGCTATCATCTCGTAACTCGGGTCACCGTTCGCCGAAAATGCCACTCTCCAAACAAGTTTGGACTAGCACAATAGAAGCATGTGACCTTGATGGAATATTTTCCGTCTTTATCCTCCATCTCCAAGCTAAACAACGCTCAAACCAAATCCCAACCGGTTAGAACGTCTTTACCCCGCACTTCAACCTCCTTCTCTTTCGCAGCGAAAAAAAAAGGTCTCCCAGCCAGTCAATGAAGCCTGTCCGGTTTGCGGGGAGGCGAAAAGAATTGGTCTGCTGAGTCATGCAACTCGAGCTCTAGCGCAAGTTTCTAGGAAATGGAGGGTACATGATTGGTCAGGTCGGCAACACCCCCCGCTGTGCTCCGGGGAAATTTCCCTGTTTAGTGAGTGACCATCGTGCGCCTTCTCCATCCCGTCCTCTCCATCCCATCCCGCGTGAACACAATCCCTCCTTGCCTGAGGCTGCATATGACGGTCGCTTTTTCCTTGAGAAAAGGAGAGGGACAAAACGAAAGGTAAAAAAGACGGTAAATATGAAGCTTTTATCAGATTGATCCTCGTTTTTATCCCTCCTGAGCACACGCCCCGAGGCCAAAGACATCCCATTTGATTCGTCTCATCACTTGGAGAATCGCCTGAGACAGGGATCTACCGGCACCAATCACCCACTCACCAATACTGAGGACTCGGTCATTCGTCGGAGAGAGAAGAGACATTGCATTGAAAAGGAAGTGCTAGAGACATCATCTACGGTGCATTGAGACAAGACATGGCGAAACGATCCTGGTCAGACTCCAATGGGCCAGCTCCTCCAGGGGCGGCTGATGCGAATGCGACGCCAGCAGTGGTATGTTCTCAACAACGAGCATCAGACACAACTAACAATCTCAAGCCTCCAACGCCTGCGCGATCCAATGGGAACAGCAATGGTACGCGACAGAGTGGGAATCGACAGAGCATCAGTGGTCTCATGCCCAATGACCTCCCCATCCCTCAAATCTCTCGCAAGATCAAGGCTTGCGCGGCATGTCGGAAACACAAGGTGAGATTTAACCACTGTTTGGGTTGAGGCTGTAGCTGACACTCGCTGTCGATAGATCAAGTGTTTGATGGATGAGAGTGGCCCGCCTTGTCGGAGATGTGCTGAGCGAAATTTGGGATGTGTCTTGAGCAAGAGCTTGCAGACCATCATTGATGAAAAGTCACAGTACGCGCTCTTTCTCGTCGAGCTGGCTCAATTTTGAGCTGATATTTGTCCTCTTGCCATCATGCGACTGACACGTTGGCAGATTCTCTGAAGCCGTGGTTCAGGATCTCGAGCAGATACATTCCGCTCTCAGGCAGGTCATGACGAAACTGAGTCTTCCCGAACTTCCCCCATTGCAAAGCGCCAATTCTCGAGAAGATGGAACACCTCCCAAGGAAGACAACCCGACTAATGCGACAAACCGGCTCTCTGCATCGCAGGAAGAGCATCATGGACCTTCATGCGACAATTCTCCAAAGGCAACCCCTGAAGATGAAGGCCTTCCATATGTGCCTATTTACTCTCTCTACACTCTTACCAAACTCAGTGCTCTGCGCTCACCGGATAACTCGGAAGCTCAACGAGGTCGTGCCATTGACGACTTTATTGCACGCGGTGCCCTCGCCTTGTCTGACGCGGAGAGCTTATTTGCCCTTTACCGCGATCGCCTTGATCGATACATGTACGGCATTGGCTGTCGGTATATGACACTGGACGAGCTCAGACGAAAGAGTCCGATTCTGTCAGCTGCAACTTTAACCGTAGCTGCGCTCCACGACCCCAAGGCCGATGGCATTTACGGCATCTGCAGCAGTGAATTCCGTCGACTCATGGAGAAATCCATGTTTGAGCGGCGTATCGATCGCGATTATCTACGGGCCATGTGTGTAGCCTCTTACTGGCTCAGCGATCTTTCATGGATGCTCTCAGGATACGCAATTCGACGTGCGGCTGAGTGCAATCTACACAACAGCTATAACCAAGCCATCAAGGAGCAAAGTCAAGAGGCGGCAGATTGTGCGCGGTTATGGTACATCCTTTACATCTGCGACCAACATCTTGCGACTCTCTACGGACGGCCGTCTATTGTTCAGGAGGACTCGTCTATTCAGGGGTGGGAGAACTTTCTCGAATCTCCTGTGGCTACCGAGGAGGATAAGCGTCTTACTGGGCAGGTGGCTTTGGTTAGCATTCTACGAAATATTCGAGAGCTCTTTGGTACCGACAAGGGAGAGCGTATTTCAAGGGTTTACCTTAGCCACATATCACAGTTCCGACGACAGTTGGATCAATGGTATGATCGGTGGCTCAAGGACTTGCCAGGTGAGTAGATCAACAAGGACAGCGAGAGAGTGTGCTGACAAGAGCAGAACAATGGCCCCAAATCGGATCGTTCCCGCGAAAGGGCACCATCCTTCATTACAACTTTGCCCAGATTCACCTCTACTCGCACATCTTCCGTGGACTCGCCAATGACGACCCAATTCCTCATTACTTCCTCGACTGCGCGTCCAAAGCAGTCACAGCCGCAACGGCCATTATCGATCTCATCATCACCGACCCTGATGTTGCTGTAGGAATCGTGGGTATGCCTTCGTATATGCTCTCCATGACGGCATTTGCGTGCATGTTCCTCATCAAGGTCGCGCTCAAATACGGCGGGGATCTCATTGAGCGTCAGAGGGTGCATGACTTGACTACCAGCCTTGTACATCGATTCCGGTCTCTCAACGCTGGAAAGTGGCATCTTGCGAATCTCATGGCCGGCGGTTTGGAACGGATGACGGGGACGCTCAACTCGGTCCCGCCAGGACAGGTTGGTCAAGCGCCCAATGGCGTTATCGTCGGGAACGGTATCAACGAGAATATCGATCTTTCGAGCCAGATGCCACTAGGAGATCGGCCATTCACCGACATGGAGGGTGACATGTTCTTCGATTACGACATGAGTTTCGGTCTCTCGCCCGTGTTCCGCTTCGATCCCAGCATGTTCACCATGGACGCATCAGGCCAGTCGCTGCCAACATATCCAGAGGCAGATTACGGCATGAGGCCGCAGCCTTGAAAGGACAGTCGACAGAGTGAAAAAGTCGTTTTTGGCGTGGGCGTTTTGCTTGGAGTGATGGAATACCTGGATATTGGATGTATCATACAAATTTGGGAGGCAGGACAATTGGGTCTGACTTTTAATTACTGCAGGGAATCAAGTTTCAAAGTCAAGATGTGGCAGAATGAACCTTTTGAGGTCATCTACGGAGGGAAGGCCGTTTGATCTAAACTAAACTACTGATGGGGTGAAGAGTGGTTGATCATACACGGCATCCTTATCAGTAACTGACGTCAATGAAAGATCATGGCCGAGCCTCTCACCGGACTGGTTACCATGTATGTGACTTGGCAGTATCCAAAGCCATGTCTTGACTGACCCGCCGACTACTCCGTCCAAGCCAAGGTTCATCCATATCTTACTCCACCATGGACAACATCTACTCCAACTTGGATCCTCCTCCTCCTCAGTGACGGCAGGACTTGTCTCAATGATGGTCGGAGGTCAATGTCGGCACAGGAGTCATCGGACTTCTCTCCGATCCTCTCTCCGCATGCAGACCACTGCGGAGATTCCAAGCATCATGAGCCCCGCCCATCCTTTCACCTGAACTTGGTGGATACAAAGAACACAGACCATAATCTAACAAAAGATCCCAAGTTTAAACGCCACTAGATCTTATCAATCAATCCGATCTCGGAATACACACACACAGCAATCATGACGAACGAGAAGCACATCCTCATCACCGGAGCCGGAGGTTTCATCGGACAGGAGCTTGTTGCTCCGCTGTTGGCTTCGTCGCCTGATATCCATGTCACCATCACGGACCTTGTCGAACCGCCTGTTCCTCAGGCCGCGAAGAGTGAAGTCGGTCGCATCACGAGTCTGGCAGCGGACTTGACTTTGCCAGATGTTGTTGATAAGCTTATTCGACCTCGGCGCTTTGAGGCCGTTTACCTCCTTCATGGTCTCATGTCTGGCGGGTCAGAAGCTGATCTTGAACTTGGCCTAAAAGTCAATGTCGATTCAGTCAGAGCAGTTCTCGATACATTGAGAAAACTTTGGCCAGGCACAAAGGTCATATTCTCAAGTTCTTGTGCTGTCTACGGACCTTGTGATGGACATGTCACAGAAGCGGGGGTCATACCTCAACCTCGGTCATCCTACGGCGCAGAAAAGCTCATAATCGAGCTCCTCCTCAACGATTTTTCCCGCAGAGGACTTCTAGATGGTCGAATCGTCAGATTACCAACCGTGGTAGTCCGGCCTGGTAAACCATCAGCAGCAGCATCAAGCTTTGCCTCGGGTATCGTTCGAGAGTCGTTACAAGGAATACCCAACATCCTCCCCGTTCCTCGGGATATATCAATGTGGATCTGCAGTCCTGCGACTGTGATCAAGAACTTGATCAGAGTCAAGGAAATTCCTGGGGATAAGTTTGGAGAATCGAGGATTGTTAATCTTCCGGGTATTACTGTCACTGTGCAGGAGATTTTTGGATGCTGTTGAGCAGGTTGGGGGGAAGGAGGCTGTGCAGCTTGTTAAGGATGAGGAGGATGAGGCTTTGTTTAAGATTGTTAAGAGTTGGCCTCCTTGGTTTGATGATTCTAGGGCTAGGGGGTTGGGACTTGAGGCTGATGGGACTTTGGTTGATGCTGTCAAGGCGTTCAAGGCCAGATTGGGGTAGAGCGCAGTTTTTGATGCATTATGGGCCTCTACAAGATCATGATATGATGTTCTTTCTTTAGCATGCATGTCAATTACATACAGTCTTTATCTATATAGCAAAGCCCCCGACAGACATCAGAACTGGGTTCAATCAGTCACACGGGTATATTCACCAATAATGTAGTCGATATCGAGTCAAACTACTTTCATGTCACTGCCTATTATGTCTATATCTAGATTACTTGTTCATACTCTATCCTCCACTTTGCCCTCTACAGCTTCGCCCTCATACTCGACATTGGGCACGACTCGGCACCCCCAGATGGAACCAAATAGTCCACATCCAACGTGTTAACCAAGTCTGGTGTCGCTTGATCCAAACTGGTAAGACCAGCCAACCTCAACGAAGTCTCAAGTTCATCCTTTAGGACTAATGAATATGGTTAGCATCCTGTCACCCCAGCTGATCTGAAAACTCACTCTGAGAAAGATGCTCTACGCCCTTTTGGCCATATACCAACGAATACAAAAACGGCCTGGCGATTCCAACAGCTGTAGCGCCTAGGGCAATTGCCTTGAGAATATCGGAACCTCGTTCAAAGCCGCCGTCGATGAATATTTCGAGATGCTGGAACGCTTCAGGGAACCTCTTTCGGACTTCGAGAAGAATGAGGATGGATGCTTGGGCGCTATGGATCTGGTTAGCACACGTCTTTTACCGTGACGGTAAAACTCACCCATCAAGTGATCTTCCTCCATGGTTGCTTAGCATGACACCATCCACGCCATGCTCAACAGCCAACTTGACGTCCTCAACAGTCTGTACACCCTTGAGCACAATCGGCACCGAGCTCTCCTCCCGAATCCACTTCAAATCCTCCCAATTAAGACTCTTGTCAATATACTGCCCCATCAACCTTCCCAAACCGCTGCCTTTATTATCCTTACTGCTCTCGCTCCCACTAATCTCAGACTTTATCACCACATCTTGAGCTGCGCGTTCGTCTGCTTCGCGTTTGCCGGGGACGGGTGCGTCGACGGTGACAAATATGGCCTTGATACCGAGGGAGCGAGCGCGGCGGAGGAGTTCGACTGTCTTGGAACGGTTGGAGTTGACGTATAGTTGGAGGAAGAACGGGTGGCCTTGGGGAGCGGCGGCGATGATGCTTGGAAGGGAGTAAGAGGCATTGCTAGAGATCTTGAAGTTGTCAGCAACTCATCTCATTTCCCAGAAATATTCATACTTACAATCTCAAAGATACCCTCACTGGCAGCAGCTCTACTCCATCCAAGCTCCCCATCAGGATGCGCCAGCGTAGCCATGGCAGCAGGACACATGATGAAAGGCGCCTTACTATCAAGCCCCAAAATCTTCCGATCGATCCTAACACTCGAAACATTTCTCAAAATCCTAGGCCGAAGCATGACCCGTCTGATAAGTTCTCGATTCTTGTTCACGGTGACGAGATCGGTTGCGGCGGATGAGTAGAATGCCCAGGCTTTTTGGGGTTAGGGCTTTTTGGGCGGCCAGGGCAAAGTCGTTTGCTGAGAGGATTTCTTCGAGTTTTTGGGACGTCTGAGGGAAGTTCGACGACTGTGATTTGTTAGGAGTTGTGTCTTTAATTGGGGGTGATGGCTTCTTGAACCTCTTGGGGGTGGGATGTTGGGAGTCTCGGACTCCATGGCTGTGAGGTCACTCATGACTGCTAACTTGGCAATTGGAACAAATGAAGATGAAACTATGTTGTGAAAGATCTCTCTTGACTCTCAATGGGAAATACCAGCTCAATTGATCTGTCTACAATCAAGTCATGATACCGGTCACGGCCTCTTGCTTATAAGCCATCCCTCAACTTTCCTCATCCCCCGCAATCGGACCCCAAAAGCTCCAAGTCAAGGTCCAGGATCCGCTCGGGGAAGCTTGGGGCGAGTGGACCACACCGAGGAGTGGACATCGGACATGTTGCCGAGGTGAGAATCGTCAGGGTTTGGCAGCGGCCTTCTCTCCGACTGGCTTGATCTCTGGTTCAACACTCCACAGACTCCAATTCCAGGATGCTCGTCGTTTACATTTCTCATGGGGCACATGTAGTCAATAGATTTGGACACAAAGTTTTTATGTCTGAGCTTTAGCAAGTGGGAACCTGGTGGGCTGCCTACGTCCACCTCTAGAGAGAGGATGTGAAAAGGGGGCGATATGTTTACTTACAACGCGACAGAGCCGACACCTCGGAGGACCCATCTACAGTTGAACAAGTATTTACTCATGCCTCACGAATTTGACACGAGTGCACGTGGCCAAGTTTAAACTATTATCTCGGGCCGATGCGAGACGTTGTTGAGAGAGTAAAGAGGCGCAGCTCTCTATATCTTGCTGGTGTCGTCCCGTCAACCCAAATTAAGTTTCTAAAACATCACAACTCTATCAAATCTTCCTTCAGTGAGAGTGGAGGGTGCTCTATACTATGGTAAAGTGTTGACCTTGCAGGGAGATCGTACGTCCCAAAATGAGGACCTGGACAGGTAGGCATTAAGCTCTTGGATAAGTTGCATTATGAGGCTAGAATAGACTGGAAATCCTGGTCAAAATCTCCTAGCTGTTTCCAGAGTTGAGTCCAGACCCCTATTGGCTCAATTCTAGTACTACACATATACGTGATGATCCTTGCTTGGTGATACAAGTCCATAGTCAGTACGTCAATGCCAAGTTATCAAGTTCAGGTCAACCTTTCTTAAGGAGGGAGGTATGAACTCAACGTACTCATCAAGGGGACATTGCGCAAATTCACAGAGTTTTACCAGGATCAGAATTGTCAGGAAAAGTCAAAATAGGCTCAACATATGCGCGTGCATCAGGCGAGCAGATGACTCTTTCAGTATACCTATCATTTTTTCCAACTCTATCTATATCAAGACTCTTTGCGATGTTGTTTTTTTCTTCATAAATCTCCTTTACTCACCAATCTTACCTTGCTCTCACAATCTTGACAACTTCACATCTCTGCTCTACTCTGCAGGCCTTTGCTACACGGCTATACCTCACAGCCTTCTACTTCAGTCACTAACAATCACCACAAGATGCGTCTCTCTAAGCAAACAGATGCCAATCAAAATGGCAACCGGTCCGAAGACCACCACAATACCAATCCCCATCACTTCGGAAACTGGAATGTCAACAAACCGGCCAACATGCATGGCCATCTCGCCCGTTCACTGCATACAGCTTCCGACACGAGAGGTTCAAGTAGCATTGAGTCTCAATGGACCAGATTTCACTTTACACCGGAGGAAGAGAGCCATCGTGAGTGGGAGTCCAAGCGACAAGCTTGCTTCAAGGCCATGGCTAGACTCAGGGCCAGGCTAAGAGCCAGTAACGAAGTGGAGGATGACTTTGTTCTTGTGGATGCACCCTCGATGGCTGACTCTTCTGTCCAAATCTCTCAGCCAGAACACATTGCTGTCATAAATACCAAGGATAGTGCGGACAATGGGACTTCTCTTGATGTCAAAGCCCAGTCAAGTCTTGATACGACCTCTCCCAACACCCGACGACAACTAATGGCCAGGCAAGGAACCAACTTGAGCCGTTCAAATAAAGTCAGAATCGGGGTCAAAAAGAAGTCTCCCATTGCTGTCAGGTTCCGCAGAGCAAACAGCATCCCACTTGAAACTAAATTGCGTCGACCTAGTCGCGCTATGAACACCAACCATGGCAATCCTCCCACTCCTGGAAGTATCGTTACAGCAGAGACCTCAACTGCTCAACCCAGTTCACAAGAGTCTATGACTAGCAAGAGTGATTCTGATTTCACCTTCGTCGACTGGTTCATTGTTGCCATGTTTGTGGTTCAATCCATCATTTGGATAAGTCTGGGTTGTCTCTTCATATCCGTGCTAAGATCATAACGACCTTCCGTTTTTGCTTGGTTATGGCCTAGTCCTCCAGCGAATTGGTCAGTTGAGATTGGCTTGTTTAGTATAGATACCCTTTACATGCTCTTAGCGCAACCGCATTTACATCAACGACCACGTCAACCCTCAAGTTACTCATCCCAGAACAATGCAACACTGTAAACAAGTCTCGTTGCCTTTCATCTTCAATCACCCGTATTCAACTCAACAGACCAAATTACCACAATACCATCCTTTTGTTCCATTTATAATGCCACAAATCCATGTGACGTATGCTCTACCCCAAGTATGAGTTACAATCTTATGCTATCCACCTACAGTCAAAAACCAATGACTTTCCTATCCGAAAAATGAATCGCCATACTATTACAATGCTCCTAGATGAGAAAAAAACCATGTATATATACTTTGACCCCCTTAGCCGCCTTACTCGATCACGATATCTTCTCCGAGTCTTCTCAGGGGAAGTTCGCCGACCATCTTTTCTAGACTTCCAAATGTGTTGACCACGTCTTTGGATTCCTCTGAGAAGCCCATGCGCATGCGTCCGACGCGTTCCCATACGACTCGTCCGTCTCTCTCGGTTCGCTCTACCACTAGAAGCATCACCAACGACTCCTCGACGAACCAGAGTACTGTCATCTGCTCTCCCTTGGCATGCCGCTCAATGTACTCCCGAATCGAACCGGATCCCCGACTCAGCCGAACATCAACGCTCACCCGGTTAAAGATCCAGCCCTCAGGGTGCGTCCTTGCCTTGACTCGGTCCAGCACAAACGGATTCGGCACGTGAATACCATACGGCCGGATCGGCAGTGACGGCGGTGCAGGCGGCATACCCGTAGCCAAAGCCGATGCGCCAAAGTCGTACGCCACGCTGCCGTCGCGGTTGACGAGGACAATGTTGGGTGAATACGTCCAGCGGATAGAGTTTGGGTCGTTGCGGGATACGTGTGTCGCTGTGACATAGTGGTGGGCGTTGTACTTGCGCTCCCTGGCTTTGCTGTCAGGATCCACGACGGTGATGGATGAGTACAGGTCGACAGGACCCTTCCATCCAGCCCATGTCCAGCTGGGCATGTGTGGACGCCTCGTAGCTACCACGCCGTCTTTGTGATGCCAGAAACACGTCGAGAGAGCAAACATGTCGCGAGTACGTGGGAGGCCTGCGGTTGGCGCCACTTGGTCCAGCTGGGGTGCCCAGACGGGGATGCCCAAGATGTTGAACATCTTACCCGGACCAACCGTAGTCTCGAGCCGTCTTAGAATACCGAGGAACGCGTTGAGTGAGTCCTGGTCGTAAGTCAAGTCGCGCCGCGTGTAGTTGCCGATATGTTGGTCCGCCTCTCGGAAGATGCTGAGCGTGCTAGGGTCCTCCGCCTTGCCAGGCAGTCTCTTCCATCGCTCCCAGCTGCCATCAACGAATGACACGCCATTAAACAGACCCGGTCTCATAAAGTCGCCCATTTTCTGCTCTTCCATGTCGTGGTAGAACTCCAGCGGCAAGATAAGTGACTCAGGACAGCACATGCCCTCACACTCCCAGTACATCTGTTGGTCGGTGAAGATGAGTCGTCGACGTGCGAGGAGACCTTCTTGATACGTCCAACCTCGCTGATACCACGCCGAGTTCTTGATAGCGAGCCTCGGGTCCTGGAGACTTGACACGAGAGTAATGTCCGAGTTGACAAACTCGTACTTTGGCTGAGGGGGTCGATTCCTCGATCCCACGCCAGGAAGACCATAGTCAGCATCCTCACCACATGCCGCGATGATGGCCAAGATAGCACCCTCGAAGATCTTGTCCATCCTCGCAATCTGTTGCATCTTCTCTGCAGGCCGCGTGTGGTCGATACATAGCCTGTCGACCCACAGATACCTAACACCGAGATCCTTGGTTGCAATGATGGCATCCCAGATCACCTTGGGCCAGGTCCCAGGAGCTGACCTTTTGTTTCCCCACACGTAGCTCAGTGCGACGTATCGATCCGTGATGGATGCGTCCACTACTGTTGGTGGGTTCTTTGCACAGTCGACAAGTCGAAATCCGGGCATCTCATGTGTAATGGGTTTTCGTCCACAACGACCTTGGTGATAGAACTCGCAGAATCGCAGCCAGTCCTGACCGATGGACATATCAATCGTCTGCTCAAGTTCGCGACCCCAGATTCCACGCTTCAACCAACCACTCGTGTCGGTGAATGAGCTCGCCCGTGAGTGCCTCCCTTCAGATCGCGCACTCAGAAGCTCAGTCGGGGCTGTGTCAGGCATGGTCCGGTAAAGCATGCCCGAGTCGCGGAACCAGTCAGCACTCACATCCCAGCTGAGAGCACCATCACCACTCTTCTTGGGTACGACGCCCAGAAAGGCAGGGCTGAGTCCCTTGCTCTTGTTCTTTGCTGCATGACCCTGCTCAAACATGATGTGGCTGTCAATGAGATAGTTGGTATCTCTGCTCGAAAAACCAGAGAGGTACAGGTCGCCTTCTCCTTCGCTGGGAATGTGCACGGACAGAAACAGCTTGCATAGAGGGCACTTTGTGATGAAGCGATTCTCCTCAAGCTCCTTCAAACGACCCATAGAATGCTCCTTGTTCTCAAAGGTATCTGCCGCAGCTGGATCCAAGGCTCTCATGAAAAAGTCGTCCATGGTGTCGAATGTCGAGTCGATATCAGCGGCCCAGCCAGCGCACGCCCTGCAAAGATTTGGATCCTGAGGCTGACCGCCTGACCTGTCCGAATGGGCTGAAGGACTGCGACTCTTTCGCCAACTGATGCGACGGATGAGTGAAGCTCTCCTTGGCTGTCGGTCCTCATCCTCTGGAGGAGGATCCACTGTGAGATGCTGCATCATGTTCTTGAGAGGGTTCCGTGATCGCCGCTTCTCAACGCCGCCGGGCGAAACCGGTGGCGTGGTGAAGGGTGAGCCAGGCTCCAGCGTCTCTGGCATGATGGCGGATGCTATGCTTCAGAGCACAACACAAATGATGTCAGACGGAAGGAGTGAAAGACGGAAGAGTAGTCAAAGGAGACGCCGTGGACTGCTCCGTGATTCTCGGGGTCGAACCGGTGGTGTCTCACGGGTATCACCCCCCGTCTCGGCTCCTGCTTTCCGGGGTCCCACTCTTGGCTCTGCCTGAGATTGATGGCTTGTCCCACGGCGCCGAAAAAAAAAAAAAGACAGGGGCTTTAGGGGGCAATCTAGCGCGGTTATGGTCGGGGGGGGCGATATAAAAAAGGACGGTAATAGAGTAGAGAGCCTCGAGTCAAGCAAGCGAAATGGTTTTGTCAAAGCAAGAGGGGCGGGAGATGGCCTTGTCTCTTACCCCCCGGACAGAGGCTTTCTCCAGAGCCAACGGCGTTTAGTGAAGCGAACGGCGTTTGGACACAAACGAGATGAAGGCTGTGCAGGCTGTAGGTGGTGGCTTCTGTATGGATGGGAGAGCGTGGTGAGGCGGGGAAGATGTTGGGGGCCGAAAGCTGAAGCTGAAGCTGAAGGGAGAAATCGAGACAAAACGGGACGGGCTCGAGAGAGATGAAGTAGTCAAAGGTAAAGCGGTTGCCTTGTTCTTGTCGCCTTTGAAGAAAATGGAGAATATCCCCATTCCTTGGCCCGCCTTGGCTTTGCGAGATGACGAGAGCAAGGATTCACACGATATGGATCCTCCTCCTCCTCCTCTCTCTCCCCCCCTGGGTCCACGAAGGAAGGAAGGGAAATTCTTGGTGGTCGAATGGGCGCCAGCTGAGACAACCCAACCCACAGTGACCGACGAGGCCAACTTTCACAGCCAACAAGAAAGACGAAAGTGTCTATTGGTCGAAAAAAAGCTGGCGGTGTGTTTGTGTGTCTATGCTCATGTACTGTATGAGCAGCCGCCTGAGGCTATCGCGCAACCCTGTGTGGTTAACAATGGGGATGAGGCTGGGGCCCTTGTGACACTGCCTCAATTAAGGCGCGAAGAGTGCAAAAGGATGCGTTGTTTGATGTCTGATTTACCAAAGATCCAACATGAAGAATCATGTTTTTTTTTCTCCTTGCGCGAAAAGGTCCAAGCCTTGGCTGTGTTTCAAAGTCACGGGCATGATCATGTGGAGACGCGTTGACTTCTTTCTTCTGCAGCTATTCTCAGGATGAACTTATGACGTAGCCGGGCGCTTCACCAGCCCAACTCACTCATTCATCAACAGCCTGATAGACACACCCACCCCCTCTTGGCTTAACACACATTTGTGATTTTTTACAAGAATAACCGTGAATCATTCACTTTACCCGGGCAACAAACTTGTGCAAAAAGAATCCCATAGTCACCTAAAGAAGGCGCAGTCGCTGCCTTGTGGTGTTGTTCGACCCCGCCCGCGGCTGAACGTGAACATGGCCCAAAAGCGGCTGATCTCAGCTCTTGGCCTCAACACAGCCCAAAGTGCAGCGATTCTGCGCCCATTTTTTTTTTGTTAGACGAGGTATTTTTAGATCTATTCAAAAATGATGAAAAAAAAAGAATAAATCCTTCAGAAGATATTCTTTGTTTGCTGGATTGAACTGATCAAGTGTGCCTTGCCAAGGCATCAGTTCATCCCAAATACCCTAAACCGCTCACTAAGATATTCGTGGATGCAGTGCAGTCACTCCCAAACCTGCACTCCGTAGGTAGACATTGTTCAATCAGGCTCATGGCCATAGGGCAGCCAACCAAACCGTTAACCTGAGTAAACACTATTGCGTCTCTATAGTTTACAAATGCATGTCTACTAAGCATAGTTCACCTAAGTTGAACTTGAAACGGCACAGTCGACCATCAACCATCCCTCATCACCATAGCCACCCTCCAACTCCTCACTAACAATCTTCAACACCAACACCAAACCATCCATCTCGGCACTTATCCTCCTCTCCGCTTCCCGACACGGCCCTTCCTCCCTCCCGTCCACCCCCCCCACGCCCCAGCAGCACCCGTCTTCTCCTCTATCAGACTAGCTTCCCCCAGTAGTTCGTCTCTCTCTCTCCCGGCTGCGGCGGGTAATCGCCAAATCTCGGGTTCGTTTCAGATCAGCAATCATCTGCCCTCTCTCACGTTGCCGTGTGACGTCGCTAGCTCATCTGCTAAAGACGCACCTATCTGGAAGCCACGAGGCAGATCTTATCACGAGCCGCCCCGAAGACCGATGTGCCGAAGAGTTTCATCACATGAGAATACATATCAAATCCGGGCATTCATCAATCACAGAAGAGTCATGAATCTCAGGCATGCGGGCTCAATTCACATCTAGCGCTGCGCTACCTCGAAAAACCATGGCGGTCACAGTCGCTCACTCGCACGTCTCTGTGCCACTTCCCAAATAATCCAATCCATTTGTTTGATTGCCAATCCGACATCTGCTCGGTCGAGGGGGGGGTTGCTCCCCCTCCCCTATTGCGTATCCGTGGGAGACATGGTCGTCAAAGGCCTGGAGGCTTCCAGAGGCGAGTGTTGTCGGTTTGAATGGAGTTGGGTAATTTAGTGCTGTGAATGTTAGATACTGGAGAGTGAAAAGTTGGTTGGTACTCACCTTGCAGCAAGAGCAAGAGTTGCAGGCAGAGTTGTCGTGGTTGCAGCAGGAGCTGGAGGGTGTTAGCCAAGTGATCAGGAGAATAATGGTCACTTCAAGTCGATCCAAGCCCCTCTGCAGAAGCCAAGGCTCTCTGCAAAAGAGACCAAGAGACTCGAAAAGCCATTGATGAGGAGGTGCTCACCAGGGAGACATGTTGATGGTTGTTGGTGAAGAAAAGTCTTCGAAAATGTTGTATAAGTGTTTGATGTAAGTGTTGAAGTGCTAGATGCTTGTTGGATGCAGAACAAAAACTCGATTTGGAGGGGGAGGACGAGCCCTTCTTATACCTGCTCGAGAACGAGAACGGAGCAGTACCTCCCCTTCATCCCACCCTCTCTCTTCAAGTCTCAACCTCTTCCGTTGCCTGATCATCGTATGCTGGGCAGTGGGCGTGGGAGGTCCGGAGTGGGAGGTGCTCCACTCCCCGTGCAAGGACAAGTTCCGTCTTCGAGTGTAAGAGATGTCCAACCATGGCCCGGGGGCCTTTCCCAATGTCACGCGGCACCGACGCCTCCCACCCCGCATACACATGTATAGTGTAGGATGGCTTATTCCCGTAATTGGCTGGGGACCATGCACGCTGCTTGAGCAGCACAGCTTCACGCAGCACACCTCTGCAGTGCGAGCTCCCCGGCATGTTTCGAGTTCCCACACAAGCTCTCTTTTTACTCATGCCCAGATGCAGCATCCTCCGTGTTGAGCTCACTTCCCTCAATGACGAGCTTCTTGTCAATGTTGCCGGCCGGCCAACCGTCGTGAGAATTGTGTCGCACTGCAGCGTTGATCCTACAGAATCGAACGGTCCATGCCGAGTACATCTCTTTCCCGGGTGGGGAAGAAGCCTATCCGCGATCTCTCGAGTTGGTGTGATTGGCGTGCGGGTGAGGCCTTCTGCTGACCTCTGAGTGGGATCTAGTTGGGGGGGACGGCCACGTAAGGGCTGCTCCGAGGCCAGGATCAAGTTCCCAAACAAGGTATCGAGCGACTGTAGCTGAGTCCGGATTCCGATAGCTCAGGCTAGCTGCCAGGTACGGAGACGGTACCTGGACATGTTGATGGGACTTGTAAGCTTCCGGGTGGGGGTTTGACTAGGCCGTCAATGGGAACCCGGTTCTCATAGAGCCGGGTACCGAACAGAGACAGGGTTCGTATCTGTCGTCCACATCGGTGAATACAAGCTGAAGCTTGGGGCGTGCCATGGTGGTGAAGCTCTGTTACACTTGGAGACCCTGCCTGCGTGGCGGCTGGGGCACAGTTCCCACTTCGGCATGACGGGCAGGCTCGTCCTGTACGTGGACAAATGAGGAGGCCTCGAATGCCGGATGAGGGGGGGGCGACACGGCGTGGGTGTTGCAGTGGATCGTGCTCGGCGTGTAAGAGGGTGAGATCAGGGTGAGTAGACGTCGACGAGATTGGACCAGACAAGAGATGGACATGGGGATCGAGTAGGACAAAACATGTGAGTGTGGATTGTATCCGTTCCGTACTCTGGAAACGACAGCCGCCGAGTGGAGCTCCGGATGGGAGCCGTTGTGCTGGGGACGGCGGAGCCAATGATGGGTGAAGCCGGAGTCGTGAATGATCACGATAAGGACGACGACATCAATTGATGCTGCGGCCGTCGAGATGGACGCTATTGCAATAATGGTGGCAGCGACAGCAAACACTGCGACTAGCTTCACGACGTGAACCAGTCAACATCACCATGTCAGAGCGTGACGAACCAGTGTGATGAGCACGCGGCCAACGTGATGTGCAAGAGGGAGTGTGAGGAGTGAACATGGCCCAACCAGCATGAGATGAGGGATAATTGGGAAAACGGGGAAGAATCCCAAGGTGGATGGGACCACAAAAGCCCAGGACATGGACCGCTCAGAGCGAACGACTCAGAAGTGAACCCGGATCCGTTATGCATGCATCCCACGCATACGGTTTTAGCTGGACTGGGAGAGAGGGCAGGTGGTGTGTTGTACCAGAGGTACTTGATGACTTGACAAGAGACGCCCAAGAGCTATTGGCTCTAATGGTGTGCGTGTATACGATGAGCAGTAATGGGAAAGCCGAGAGGAGGGACAAGAGACGACAGGCAGGGATGCGTCGTCGAGAACAAGAACGAAACGGGGGTGACTTTTTGTGATGAACCAACAAGCGTAGGACTAACCACGCGGCCCGTGATGGGATTTTAGTCATGGGAAACCACCGGGCTATCGGGTGGTGTGGGTGATCCAGCGTGGGAGAGTGAATAGGATCGCAGCGTTGGGGGAAGAAGGCTGATGTGTGAAAGGGGGCAAGGTCGCCATGACCCACGCCGGCGTGGGAGGGGAGGTCAGGCTAGACGTGACCAGAAACAAGCGAGAGAGGAGGAAGAAGGTCGAAGGGAAGGGAAGAGAGAGATGGGGGTAAGCTGAAAGCAAACAAACTTGACAGTAGACTGACAATGACAAGGAGATATCGCAAAGGGCGCTTACCTCGGCGAGAGAGAAATGCCCATCGAACAAGGCGTACATGGCTTCATGGTCGACCTTTGCTGATAGGCAAACTCTCTGCCTCTAGACATGTGTCTGCCTCTCCTGCCTTCTCGACGTTCCTTACGACTTGTAAGCACACGACAGCAACGTCAACAACTCCGCTCATCATCATCAACTGCGTCCACATCCCCAACAACCACGGCCATTCTCGGGGTCTGGGATGTTGCTCCGGCAGGCATCACGGTGAGACGACCCGGATCAAACCCGATCGACAAGGACACGCGACACTTCGACTCGGTTCCGGAAGGCAGCCGCCAACAAGTACAGTCCCAGGAAGAAAGAACGTGGGATACGTTTCTTTTTCCTGTAACTCGCGCGTCGCGGATACACCGTGCCGGGGAGGGATCCTCTTCTTTTTTCGTGGGGGAGACTGACTGCGAGACGGTGAGAGTAAGAGAAACAGAGAAATTTTTCTTCAACCCTTCATCATCAGACTCGGGGAGCAGCCACGTCCGTGGGAATGGGGCCATGGGGACCTTGAACCATGCGAGTCGACGTGGATTGAGGCATATACCATGTTTTTCCTACGGGAGAGTTCCCGAATGATGAGAAGAACAAAAGGATGTTGACGTCTCAATGTCAAGGGGACTTTGAGAGAGTGTTCTGAGAATTCGTGACTGTCAGATGCTCGTGGCGATGGGCAAATGTCCTCGAGTTGAGGATAAGCCAGTCTCATCGGAGACCTGTATCGATTTGACCGATCCATGGTTCTTGTCCGAGTTGTCTTGACTGAAGGGTCGAGAAGAAAGGTATGGTGGTCTTCAAGGTGAGTTTCTTCAGAACAAGTCCAAGGAACCAAAGACCATCCAACAAGTACTCGGTAAAAGCTCGACAACATTCATCCCCAAAGAGAAGCAGAACAAAAAAACACCTCTCGGGGCGGCCTCATCTTTATACTCACACTTCACCAACAAAAAAACAACCAGTCTCAGCCTTATCAATCCCCTCCCCCCAATCTCACCCCTGGATCGTGGCTTGCTTCCTAAATGCAACACCGGTTCAGGATCTACGAGGGAATGAATGCACGCCCATCACCAAAGGTCCTCATGTGGGCGATTTTGGGTGCGGTTGTACAAAGCAGTCGTGGTGTTGGGGTGGTGTTTTGCAAGGAAAAGAGGACATCAAGGTGTCCATCAAGGTGCGCGCCTGTCCATCCGGGTTCTCACTTGAGAGGAATGGGAGCATGCACGGTTCTTAGTGGCGCGATGGGGAAATACTCCAGAAAAACGTAGAAAATTGTTACAGAGGTTATGTATTTTGCTATCTTTTTCTACCAAAAATTACTGTCAACATTGGGAGTGATTTTTATTAGTTTGAAGTGTGACTATGTTATTTCGCGAAACCTAGTTGTTTCTTGGCAGGAAATAGGCTTATCAACCCAGCCAGGGGGGTTACAAGAGCCGCTGAAACTCGACTCACGAAAAACACTTTGGAAACAAGAAACAAAGCATTGGTCGAATAAATAACCCCTTGCTAGTCTATTCTATACCTATATCAACTTAGCTTCTCTCCCCCCTTTCCCGACTTGGCGTTCACATATCTCACAGCCTTTCCCCGGATCGATGCAACTTCCCATCTTCATCACATCTCTCGTACAGCATGCAAGGCACGGAATCATGCCGATATGAGAGAATCAAACTGATTTTCGATGCAGATGCATTGCATTCTGACCGGTTGTGGCACAGCAGCATCCAGACTTGAACCCTGGCTCCTCCTGGGTGTCGACCACCCTCGATCGTTCCCGAATACTCGACCCGGCCGAAGGTTACTCGATTGGTTCGAGGCCAGAATCAACTGTTCCAAGCCGTGGAAGTAATTCCTTCCTTTCAAGATCCATACAGGCCTAGCTATTATCAGACAACAATCCGAGTCACCCCTGCTCGATCGTCATCTACGTCATAGTTGTCATTCCTCTGGTTCCATGACCGGATAGGATATCTCGCAGCCTCGTCTCAACTCCCGCCTCTCGTTTCTTGTTGATAACCTCAAGTCTTTCCTAACCAACCCACGTTCTACTTCGAACAGCTATTGACTACCGTCCTAGTTCGATCGTCTCCTCGCCCTTTGAAATCCATCGAGGTTCTTACGGCATACAACCTTCCACCGACTACCCTTCTTCAGACGACTCTCCCAACCAAACCACCACATACGACCATAGCTCGTAGAGAATACGGGGTCCCGTCCGCTCCCCCAGAGTCAAGCTGCGAAGCGCCGGATTAGTAGTTGGGTCGGTGACGACCAGCGAATCCCCGGTGTTGTATGTCTTTTTTTGGTCTTTTTTACTTTTCGATATGCCTCTTCGATACCTTGTTGTTGTTGTCCCAACATCTCGAGGGTTCGTCGCCAGTGCTCTTGGTTGTCCTTGTCGTACCCCTGATCCTCAGCAAGCCGCCTACAACCATCCATCGAAACCCAACCGGAAGTAAGTGGATTTGATCTTTTCGTTCGTTTATTTGCTCATTCGTAGCGGTAAAACATGGATCCTTCTCAAGTTTCATACCTGTTCGTCATTGAATATCTGTGAACATGGGAAAGGTTGGCCTGGGTTATATCGAGCATTGACTCAACAGCTAGTAGCCAGCCCAGACGTCACTGTCGACCCCTAAGAGAAGAAACGAACCATCGAGTGATGATTTTTCCCTCTGTGGTCTTTCTCCAGCGCGCAACACCTCTAGAATCCCCCATGGTGTGGGTAACTATCAACACTATCGAAGCCGCGTGACAGGCGATATGATGTAGCCCCATGTTCAAGTCCCAGCCCGCTCCGACACGCGTAAGAACAGAACCAAGCCCAGTGCCTTAGAACCCCGCGTGTTCGTCTCACTGAGTAGAGAAGGGCTTACTCTTACCCCAGAACCTGAGCGAGTTGCCAGGTTTAGAAGCCAGCCGCCTGCCAAGCCAATCATGGGCCACGTAAGATTGAAATGGCTATAACAGCGCCTAGTATACCGCCGTCCTTCTCTTTTCAAGTTGCCTAAAGCGATAGTTGCTACTTGACTATCGAATGCTCGTTCAGTAGTTGGAATTTTCAGTTGAATCCGGTCGGGGTCTCTCTGTTCTGAGTTTCAAGCCTTCCCCTGATTCCAGGTCTTCCAGGCGCCGATGTAGACGGGTTATGGATTCTCCAGGATTAATACCTCTGCCCGGCTCAAGGAGGCCATATATGATCAAGCTTACATCAGTAACTCCACCGGATCTATCCATTTTTATTCAGACCAAGAGAAGAGCATGCTTCCTCGATAGCCCGGTTTGCCATATCTACAGTACCTACCCACCTACCTAAATCTCAATTTATAGCTCTTGTATCTTCAGGAAATCTTAGTCGATTGCATCTGCCCTCCCATCGTGCTGTGGAACAGTTCAGTGAGAGCTCGCATCAAATCAATTCAGGCGGATGGTTGCCGCTATGGTGGCACTAGACAAACTACAAAAAGGTAACATTTGGCCCCTTTTTCGAGGCTTTCATCAAATTCTTGTGCTAAATAGACACTGCAACCGCTATTAGACGCAATTATGAGTGGCCATATTTTTACCTTGGGTATCGAACAAGGCATCGGTGTACCTCAGCAGTCTCAAAGGACCCGACTCGCTCACACCTGATCTGTGACTAATTCTCTCCAGACAAGTAGAGCGTCGATAAAGAAAAGCTTGACAAAAAGGAAGGCTTTTACTAGAGGATGACATAAAACGCAATATCACACAACACTGCCTAACTGGTCGCATGCTATGCCAAACGTGCCTGTCGCTTTCAAGCAAACTAAGGGCCTGCTCCACGAGTCCGTTCCGGAAGATTCGCCCAAGTGCCCCCAAGGATCGTATACCTACATACCTCGCTCTCCATGAGAAAAGTTGTGAATCGGTGTCGGAAGGTATCAACGATCCCAGTTCAAGGCCTGCTCAACCTCGGCCAGGACAGTCCATTTACCTCGAAGCCAAACCAGCACGACTGTTCATCATGTATGCCAAGTGTGAAAAGACAATGACATGGGCTATATAGTAGCTAGCCCACCAAAAAAACTAGTCAAGTAATTCGAGGAACTGGGGGAAGACACCATGTCCAAGCTAATTAGTGGCCGTTGAAGCAAGTCATCGGTTGCTCCACTTGGTCAACTCTATCCCACCAGCCTCATGCCCCTGCAACGTCCATCCGGAACACTCATCCGAGGATAGACGGAATCAATGGATACTTATCTCCATTAACGAGTTTCTACGCCTTTTAGCTGACATTTTCTCTTGTTGGAAGCTCGAATCTCACCGATTGACTCACCCGGTAGTGATGCGGGTCCAAACCAGCTTCCTCATCAGGAACACGCGACATCCATCTCAAAGCCTCAATTCAGCGCAACAAGCAAGACTACATAAAATAGCATCCAAGGAGGATATCCTCTCACAGAGAAGATCATCCCCTCACATCATTGACTCACCACGACCAGAGGAACAATGTCTTCAATAGCCCTCCGTCCAGCAACCCTCGCCGACAGCGCCGCAATCTCAAACATACACTACGAAGCTCTCAACAGATACCACGTCTTTTACGCCGCGTTTTTCCAAAAACATCCACGCGACATTATCCGCATTGCAGACAGCGGAGCAATCCAAGACCCGGGGAGGACCGTGGTGGTTGCGGAAGAAGAGGGGGGAGGAGAGATCGTGGGGTTCATAATCTACCAGATCGCGAACTCGAACTCGAACAAGAGCGAGGAGGATACAAGGGATGGACCTGTGCTTTCCATCTCGGAGCCGAAGGAGAACCTCAGGGAATTATGGAATCGGTTCAATGAGAGGAATGCAGAGATGGACAAGGTTAAGAAAGAAGCTGTCAAAGGACAGAAATACTACGGTATGTTTCCATCTATAAAACTCGTTCCAAATCCATCACTGACTTGTATTCTAGAAGTACTCCAACTGATGGTTCACCCGTCCCACCAGCGAAGCGGGGTCGGAAACCGGCTCCTGAGCTCCGCGCTCGCCAAGGCCGACTCCGACTCAGCTCCGACCCTCGTCACGTCGTCGGCCGAGGGTCACGGTCTGTACCGCAAACACAAATTCCGCTCTTTAGGAAACAACAAGACGTGGCCGGTGGACAATGCATGGTGGGCGGGAGAAGCCGCAAAGCTCGACGACAAACTCGGGCCTGATTTTGTAGCGGCGTGCAGCGACCTACACGAAGAGGAGGATTGCATGATCCGGCAGCCAAGCTTCCGGAGCTGTTGAGCTCCTATGATTGGTCAGATCTGCGCTCGGCATCTAATTCGTATTCGTGTTGACAAGGCCCCGCTCCAATCATTAGATAAGATCAAGATAAAAATCCAGGCACAGAGATGCTCGCCCCCCCCCTCTGAAAGCACGACCCCTGGTGGGCCGGTGCAGGGAAATTAATTGAACAAACGGACACCGCCAAACCCCGGCTCCGAACGAAAACAGAAGGGTCTCTAATAAAGGGAAAGAAAAAAAAAAAACTGGCGACCCTTTTTTAAACTTGAACAATTCACTCTTTTTTAATTCATTTTGGAATCGAGTCAATTGAAGTGCGGATAGTTTGTGTTTTTGCTTTCAGGTTCTCTCTCCCTTTTTGTGCTGTCGCCCATCATGGATTTCCTCCTCGAGATCCTCGACCCCATTGTCTTCGACTACGGATACGCCTACTTCTTCCCCCAACAATCCTCATCCTCATCATCCCCGGCGTCTTCCGGATACTCGAGCAACACGACCAGCTTCACCGACTCCTCCTCAAAGACAGCCTACGACGATGCTTTCTCCCTCAACTATGGCTCGTCGCTCGCGCGCGACAACATCTACCGCCAGTGCGCATCCATCCTCCTCATCGCCGGCTTCGGCGCGTCCATAATCTACGTCATCTCGGCCGCCCTGTCATACTACTTCATCTTTGACCGTCGTCTCGAGTACCACCCGCGTTTCCTCAAGAACCAGATCCGTCAGGAGATTCAGTCGAGTTTCTTTGCCATCCCCATCATCGACCTCCTCACCCTGCCCTTCTTCCTCGGCGAGGTCCGCGGAAAGAGTCTTCTGTACACTAGAATCGACGAGTACGGTTGGTGGTGGCTCGGCGTGTCTACTCTCCTCTACATGGTCTTTAATGATCTGGGCATCTACTGGATTCACCGCCTGGAGCATCACCCCAGCATCTACAAGTATGTCCACAAGCCTCACCACAAGTGGATTAGTAAGTCAAGCCTCTCTACACCATCATGACATCCAAGCTAACAATAACAGTTCCCACGCCCTGGGCTGCCATCGCTTTCCACCCCGTGGATGGATATCTTCAGTCTCTCCCTTACCAGTGAGCACCCTCCAACCTCCCCGACAGCTTCACCCGCTGACCCCTCCAGTGTCTTTGTCTACATCTGCCCTATGCAGAAGCACCTCTACATGCTCCTCTTCGCCCTCGTCCAGGTCTGGACCATCCTGATCCACGACGGCGACATGATCACTGGCCACTGGCTCGAAAAATTGGATCAACTCTCCCGCCCATCACACCCTCCACCACATGTTCTTCACCTGCAACTACGGCCAGTACTTTACCTGGGCCGATAACTACTGGGACTCTCACCGTCCCCCCATGCCTGAGCTCGACCCCATCCACGACGCTCTCAAGGTCATGCGCGAAAAGGGCCTTGTCGACAAGGACGGCAACCCCATCAAGAAGGCCAAGGGCGAGTAAATCCCGACGCCACGATACGACCGACGACCCTTTCAATCCAACCACAATATGAATATGGGCCCACGCTCACAATCACGAACGGCCCTTCTGATGCCGGCATCATCACGGAGACACCTTGGCTTTGTCCAGACCTCCTACGAAAAAGTTTGACGAGGAAATCAAGTAGACATTTTTATAATCACAGCGATGCATACAAGTTTTTTTTTTTTTTGACAGGAAATTGTATTGACAAGAGGATATTAGCGATAAGCATAATAGTGAACATTCTGAGACCCATGACACATATCCTTAAAAACCTGTCCATCAACTCTTCACGACTACCTACCCCCTTTTGTTTCAACTCGTCTCGCTTTGTACAAGAGTCAACCGCGAGGCTTAGACCTCAGGCTGACCCTGAGCCATGGGATGCGTATCGACTCCCAGGCCCATTCGTCGCTTGAACGCCTTCCAGACTTCCAAAAGACCAATGTACATGACAACACAGCCGGCCACAACTCCCCACTCCCAGGTGAGGCCCTTGTGCTTGAAGACCTCAGTGTTGAGGTAGGGAATGTACACGACGGGGAAGATCATGATAAAGCCAAAAACAACAGACCAGAAGAGGAATCGGTTGTGGTAGATGGTCTTGAACACCGAAAATGGTCCAGACCATCGCTCGTCCATCGCAAAGAGACTGCGGTGGAAGTGCTTCACCTCCCACGCCGTCACCAGGAGAAGGAAGCTCAGCGTGGAAAAGGTAGTGGCGCGGGCACGGTACACGAGATCACAGCCCTCCGTTCCAGCTTCATTGCAACCGGCCGGCATAGAGTGATAACCCTGGCCGGACGATGCGTAGTTGACGAGCATAAAGGCGCACAGGCAGAGAGAGCCAGAGCAGAAACCATACACGAGCTGGTCGCGAACCAAGTCCCGAGTAAAGACGCCAGAGCGAAGACTGCGGGGAGGTCGACGGAGAATATCAGGAGAGGCTTCCTCCAGGCCGAGACCCAGGGCAAGAGGTGAAGAGGTGACAAGGTTGGCCCAGAGAATCTCAAGAGGGGACAGAGGGAAAACGGCGACATTCTTAACATCTTTGAAAGCAAGTCCGATCAGGAGAAGAATGACTTGCGCCAGGTTGGACGTGAGAAGGTGCAGAAGGAACTACAACTGTTAGCAGAGTCTGGGAGCATCGGGCTAAAAAACATACCTTCTGGATGTTGTCGGCAAGTCGTCGGCCTTCTTGGATACCGGTGACGATGGAGGCGAAGTTGTCATCGGTCAGAACCATGTCGGCAGCTTCCTTGGCTACATCGCTGCCACGGTCTCCCATGGCAATACCAACATCAGCCTGCTTGAGGGCAGGCGAATCATTGACACCGTCACCAGTCATGATACAGAAGGCCTTGCGGCGATGGAGCGCCTCAATCATTCGGACCTTGGTCAGGGGGCTACAGCGAGCAAGAACAACGGGTAGCTCATCCAGAGCGTCGATCTGAGCGTCGCTGAGAGCACCAAAGTCGGCCGCAGCCATGACAGTGTTGGTCTTGAGGGGAATGTCCTTGTTCAGAATACCAACCTCGTACGCGATGGCAGTGGCGGTCTTGATGTGGTCACCAGTGACCATGTGAACAGTCACGCCGGCAGCGCGGCACTGGGCCACAGCCCCGGCAGTTTCAGGGCGAGGGGGGTCATAGAGACCGGCGAGACCAAGGAACTCGAGTTGATCCTCGACCTTGGCTCGCTCGTGGCAGTCTTGGACATTGCCATTCATAGCCTTGGTGGCGATGCACAGCACTCGCAAACCTTGACTAGCAAGTTCCTCGGCCTTGGCGAGGATTTCTTTCTTAAACTCCTCAGTCTCATTGAGCTTGGTCAGGAGAACCTCAACGGCACCCTTGGTATAGACCTGACGAGTCTTTTCGATCTCGTTGCCGTACACGACACTCATGAGTTTGCAAGACGAGTCAAAGGGATGCTCAGCAACCAGTGTATCGTTGGGAGCCCTGTTCTGGCCGAATCTCATGGCAAAGACCTTGAGGGCGATTTCGGTGGGCTCTCCAACAGCCTTCCATTCAGCATCTTCGGAAGCAGTGATGACGCTACTAGAGTCGGTCTCCGGTTCCTTCTTGCCGTCGGTAACAGTGGCGTTGTTGCAGAGAGTGAGGGTTCTGAGGAAGGCGTTCAAACAGCTTCCAGCCAGGTCGGCGTCCCAGCGGACAGTGCCGCTACCGGGATCATATGGGTTCGCAGTGCCTTCAACGGTTCCCGAGAGGTTACCGCGAAGCCAAACCTTGCGGGTAATCATGCGTCCTTGGGTCAGGGTACCAGTCTTGTCGGAACAGATGTTGGTGACACCACCGACGGCTTCGAGAGAGGGCATTTGACGGACAATGACGTTACCGCGGACCATGGCCTTGGTGGCAACAGCCATCGTGACAGTCAAAACGGCGAGCAGAGACTCGGGAATGACCGCCACACCAACGCAGATTCCGTAGAGCAGGACCTCATCGCTAATCTTCCAGAGGCTGACGGAAAAGACGATGACGGCGAGCAGAATAGCAAAGGCAAACAGGAGCAGGGCAAACTTGCTGAGAGTGACCTGAAGAGGAGTGCCCTCAAGACCGAGAATTCTGCGGGTAAACTGGTAGGCGTTGTACAGGGCACGACCGAGGAAACCCCTTTCGGAGTTGTCGACCTTGGTCTTGCGTAGGAGCTCAGCGATCTGGCCAACCTCGGTCTCCATACCAGTAGCGATGACGATACCAGTGGCACGTCCACGGGTGACGGAGCTTCCAGAGTAGGCCAGGTTGATGCGGTCGCCAATGGGCATGTCCGGATCGGTAAATACTGCCTCGGGCTTCTTGCTGATGGCAACAGATTCACCAGTGAGGAGCGCCTCATCGGTAGAAACGTTAATACCTTGGACAAGGCGCAGGTCGGCGGGTACGACATCACCAGTGACGAGGGAGACTATATCGCCCTTGACGAGCGTTTCGGCCTTGACAGTTTCACTCTGGCCATCTCGGATGACCTTGCACTTGGGAGTGGACAGGGCATAGAGGGACTGAATAGTCTGCTCAGCGCGGTAGTCCTGGATCAACCTAGAAGGAGTTTCATGTTAGCAGGGTGCGAGCTTGGGGTAGCAGTGCTTGAAGACGCCATGGCAGCTTCAGGATATGGCTCAGGATTCGGCCTCGGTGCTTGGGGCTTCTGGCCTTACGCATGGCAAAATCACAGGCTTCACCGTGTGGCAGCAGAGGGACAAGTAAACGGGACAAGAGAAAAAAAAAGGGGCGTAGCAAGATGCGACAGCGATGTAGGGAGTGGCAGCAGCGGCAGCGACCAGGCAACAGCAGATTGGCTGAGCAGGCGCGGCGGCAAAGACATACCCGACAACGATGTTGAGGACAATGACGGCGGCGACGACGCCACCCTCAACGTAGTCCGAGATAGCAAAGGACAGGGCGGTCACGGCGATGAGGACGACAGTCAGGGCATTGGCGATCTGCTGTATGAAGATCTCGTACAGAGAGATGCCCTTTGCGCCTTTGATGGAATTGGGGCCGTCCCGAACCAGGCGGGCGGCAGCCTCCTCGCTACTCAACCCATCGTCGACGTCCGACTTGAAGTCAAGCGCGACGCGCTGGGCAGAGAGGGTGTGAGGAGATCTCGGCTTCTCTATGGCTAGGTCTGGGGGCTCCGCTATAGGAGGCTGGTCGTCCTGTCCAGCGGCGACGGTCGACGAGTCCGACGTGGTGGTAGTGGCGTGAACTGCACCATTCGCGGCTTTAGATTCGGTTTCTCCCATCGAACGGGTGTTGGTGTAAGCGAGGGCTGTTGTGCCGGGCGGCGACTGGGGGTGAGCTGCGACGACGAGCTCTTGGGGCTGGCTGCTCAATGAGACAACCAAGGAAAGGTTTTAGTGAAGGTAGGTTTGTTTTGCTTGCAAACAGTCCCAAAGGGATGTAAGATGAAGGGGATAAAGATACGTGAAAGGTGCTAGACCTGGTGAGAGAAGGAAGGGGAATTGAGGGAGAGGAAGGCAGCTTTATCTATCCGCAGGAGGCCGGGGAGGAAGGAGGGACGGGAGGGGCAAAGAATCACGGACGGGCAAGCGAAGCCTCCCCTCCAACTCTCTCACACTCACTCACAGCCTGAGGTGGGAAGCGAAAACGTGGGAGCTCCGAAGGAAACGGTCTCCCGGGGGTTGGCTTACAAGTGGAGGCCGAAGTGATTCGCAATGGATGCCGGCGTCCGGCCATCCCAGGCGGGGGAATGCAGGTGATTCAATTCCCACTGTGCAACTACTGTACAGTGAGAGACAGTTTTAGAGATAGGAACATGCGCCCGTCAGAGACCATTGGTGACAGATTTGCTTTGTGCCCATGAATACAACCCCACTACGGGTGCATCTGCTTGCTTCTACTCAGCGCGTGTACTTGTAAGCCAAGGTGAGTTATCGAGCACGAGCATCGTCGAGATTAGGTTTGGTGGGCTATAGCGGGTCGACACACCCTGGAGGACGACGTGGAACCCCATTTCTGTCCAGCTTGTGACTGGCTGGGGAGACTTTGCCGCGACTTGCCAGCCTGCCTATGGTGGCTGAGTGATTTGGTGGGGATCCATGTACCATCAAGTACCGCCGCACGCGGGCGAATCAAGTCGACGCACACCCCCCAAGGTCACGAGGTCCATGTCGAGTGGGAGGGAGACGAGACGGGATTGGGAGACCAAGGCGCGCAAAGTCGGATCGTCATTGTTGTGCTGTTCGTTTCTTCCTTTTTTTCCCCCTCCTCCGTTCGGCCCTGTTTCATTGTCGTCATCGAGAGTAATTGGGGCTAATGCACCGCGTGATGGAAGCGACCTAGGGAACGGACGAAATTAGCCGCCCATCGCGGGGTTGGTCTACAGACGAGGGGACCTGGCTTGTGCGACTCGAAAACGCAAAAAAGACTGTGAGACAATGCGGGGGAATGGGAATACAGCTTCATAACCTATGGCATCCATGGCAAGTTCGGTGCAAAACTGGGAAGTCATTCCAAGGGGCAGAGGTGCCCAAACTGGCTCTCCTTGACCCTTTCAGCATGTGGCACACTCAAACGGCAACGAGATCCCGTTGATACCGAGCTGTCCATCCACACTATCTCCCTAGCGTCCATCTCCAAGCAGCCATGTGTGGGAGGTCGTATGTATCCCAAAAATCCAGAGGAAACCGAGGACGCTACAGTACCTTCAGAGACAAGATCCAATGCCAAGCAGGACCATATCCACATGATGACCCTAGCTGATGCATCCCCATCAATCCCCCAGCGCCCAATCGCTTGTCTTGTCTTGTTGCCGCTTCCCTCTTGCTCAGGACGAATGCTTGTTTGCCCTTGGCAATGGCTTGTGCTTGGCGAAATACACCAGTGTACAAGGGACCTCGCTTTGCCATTGTTGCGTGGTTGCTCTTTGCTTCGCCTCAGCCAAGACGACGACCCATCACCTGCCAGTCCAAGAAAAGTCAAAGACTTGGCAAGTGTTTGATGTGCTTGACTCAATCGATGATTCCGTTCTCGTCTCTTTTTTTTTTCCGAGCAGATGACCCTTTTTCCGTCGCCTCTATTGCCTCTGGCCACGCGTTTCTCTGCACCTCTCGAGTCCCCCCAGCTTTTTCCTAAATGATTTTTGCCTCTGAGCCTTTCCTCAGATGGTCTGGCCCAGGCGTGGCCTTCGCGGCTCTTGAGACAAGAGGGCGCTAATAAATTAAGCTTAAGCAGGGGCCTTTGCTTCAAACCACCTTGGAACAACAACCCCAACCCCGGTCCCACGGCTATTCCAAGGTCCTTCTTCTGCTTCCGGTCTTTGAAGTGAGACTGTGGACGTCACCATGCTTTTCGGTGAGTCTTGGCTGTTGTGGAATATCACCGCCATTTCACCGGGGGGCCGAGTCACCACCATGGATCCAACTTGCACATGGGGAGGTGTGATTTAGACCCTCCCCCAGAGAGGGAAATAAATGCGCAGCAAGCAGGCAGGCTACGTAATTTTTAGTCAGTGGGGAAGGATCCTCTGATCTTCAACCTGGTTACTGCGAATCTTTTCTTTTTCTCCCACTGTGTAGAACGGCAAGGGTCAAGTGTGAGGCGGACTAGTCGGAGCCGTCTTCTGGACTCCGGCCCGGCCGTGCGTATGCCATGTCCCGGCCGATGGCCGGGGTAGAGCAGACGTCGTCCGACGGCCGAGACGGTCAGCAGCGGCAGTCACTCGGGTGTTTGTAGGACAAGACGGGTGTAAAAGGGGGAAAACAATAGTTACGATGGGAGGCCTGAACAAGAAAGAAAGTAGACAGGTAATGGCGCTGAACAGGCGTAAACTTACACGGAACTCCGTACCCGTTAACACCATCCCCTTCCACGTAGCATCTCCAAGCAGGTACGGAAAACTATCCGTACAGGCAAACGGACATTGATTTTTGCAACATCTCGCTCACCGAACCCATCCTCTCGTATCTCCGCGCCCACCATCACACCACGCATCCAACGATCTCTCCTCATTCTCACGTCTCATCCTCCCTTGCTTGCTTGCTTGCTCCCACCTCCCCCACCTCAGCTACAACTTCACAAGAACCGTCCCCCGGCTTTTTCTTTTTGCGGGGTGCGCCATGAACTTGCTGATTCTCGACCGCTCTCTCCCCGTAGGATGGTGTGTGGAGAACGCAAAAAGCAACGCGAGTCGTCGGGATAATTAGGGACCTCGAGACGGATGTGCTGCCGCGACGCCAGGAAGTTACCAGATTAGGGAATGCCGACTCTGCAGCAAGGGCACGTGGGCTTGGAGGATTCACACGGTAGATGCTTCTAGTAGCTCTCGAGCGGTTCGTTATGGCGTTGAGGTACCAGAGATGTTGGTGAAAGTCCCTCAATTGCATGGATGGATGCTACTGAGACATCAAGGGCCTCATCTCCGACGCCAAGCGCGTCCATACAACTCTAGCACAACCAGCCATGCATCAGGAGCAGAGCAATCGGGTGATTCCCGGCCTAGATAACACCGAGGAAGCGATGAGCCAACGACAGATAGGCAATGCCACATATTTTCTTCATCTCGGCACAGATTGCCGATATTGTAACTATCAATTGTCTAGATACACAATCGCACAGACACTTGTGCATTGCTGTGAGCCTAGTTTTCCCGTCAGATATCCCAAAGAGACGAATAGAGGACCACGAGTAGGGCTGCAGATGCAAACAAGACATGAAGGATGGCCTCATCCAAGCAGGTTGATGTACGGCTCCGGCCACTTCCCCCATACGAGCGGCTGGTCGCCCAACCGCCCACCCACAGGTGCAAGGAGCTTGATCTTGCGTCGCTCCTCGTCCACATCGGACACGTAGAGGAAGCCCATGACGCCTGCGGCGCGAACCGTATCGGGCGACTCCTTAGGTGTCGCGTGCATAATGGCCAATGTCCAGTGTTGCATTGGCGTCGACGGCTCTTCGCGGGCTAATGTCTCGCCGTTGTAGGTCGAGTCTGGTAGGGCGTTAGCAACATGTTGTCTCACATGTAGGATCAAGGGTCAAGCATACGCTCTGGTGTATGGTACACGATGACATTGTCAAAGTCTACCTGTTGAATCAGGGGGCTCAAGGTCCGTTTAGAGTCACCAAAGAAGTACTCCTTGATAGCAGCCTCCCTTGAGTGCTGCATAAACATCTCGTCACGCTCAACGACGCCATCAGACTTGTCCATGGGCACCACACTGATGGGTTCTCCCAGACCCGTCCGTTCACTCGCGAAGCGCTTGGTCAACTCTCCACTGATATGCGAGGAGCCAACCACGATGACAACATTAACTATAGCCACGTCAGCATTCTGTTCAAGATCAGGTTCATAGGAGTGCCAACTGGAGAATTCATCCACAATGTGCGCAACAAGGTCAAACCCGTCCTTGGTCTGTTCGGGGAGACCCGTGCCATCAATGATGACACCCGAGCTCCTGACATTCTCGTCCTCGCTCAACCGTCCGCTCACGCTACCCGCCAGTTTGCTGGTAAGTTCACGGTAAAAGTCGGGATCTTCCTCGGGGGACTCTAGCCCGTAGTAGAAGACCAAAGGTAGCTTGACAGGGACGCTGCTTGGACCACTCGTTGGCGTACTACCCCAACCGTCCACAGCTTCAGGATCCATGACAGTCGCAAGCACGCTGGCACTCAGCGTCCCTGGAAGACTCAACAGCCCTTCCTTAGGGTCTGCGTTCACCACCAGAGGCTGATAGCCCTGTCTCGTAGCATAGCTTGTCAGAGTCCTCGCCAGCGTCGTCTTGCCCGCGTTGACTGCTCCTGTAATAAGAACCCTCGGCCCTTCTTTTCCTTCTCTTGCCGCCGCTTGGCGCATATCGTTAAGCTGCCCATGCAGATTCAAATGCGAATTGGCGACATTCTCGGTCGGGTTCGCGTAGTCGGCGATAGATTCGCTGTCGCAGCGGCCGTCAATCTCGAGCTCGCATCCGTGCCAGGTCAGGATCTTGGACTTGACGCCGGTAAAGTTGTACGCATTGCGGGGGGCTAGCTCGACGCCATCCTTCTCAGCCGTGCCAGAGAGGACCTTGACAATGACGGATGAACCGTGGGGGACTTGGAATCGCCATTCGCAGACGGGACGGAGAGCGAGGACGCGGGTAGAAGAGGCGGTGGGCTGAAAAGTTAGCGAAGCTGTCGAGACGTCCCAAAAGTGACGATAGAGTCGTCTAGGATCCATCTTTGATAGGGTAGACTCACCTGCGAGGGGATCTGGCCCAGGCCTGGAATCGACATGACCGGCTACATCGACTTTGAACAAAGAAAGTGAGTGTAGTCGTCCTGCGATCGCGCGTGCGCGTCTGTGCGTGGGGCTGCCCTTGCGATGGAAGCTTTCCAGAAGCTCAATGTAAGGGTGTGTGTGGTCGGGGCTGGGATGGTGTCTGAAGGGAAAAACACCAAAAGCTGGGGTCGCCCCACGTGACATAAATATTCAACCATGTCCGTTCTCATAGACCTGGGGACATTTCTGTCACCTCTCCTTTGAACAAGCAACACCAGAGGGTGTTTCTACCACCTCGTGGCCTCCACCGTGAATGCTCGAAATGTTCCTAGATCGAGATCCTGCATGAATTCAACCCCCAGCTTTCGGAAGAGAAACCGAGACACGCACAGACAGCCATTGTCGTAACTGTCATGTCCCTTGACCGTCATCGTTGTCTCACTTGGATAACTTCACGCTTCATGATCATGTATCAACTTCTAGGAATTGGATTCCATTCGGGTCAGACAGCTCAAGGTCTGATGTCCCGTTCTTTTGTTAGAGTTCCCCAGGCTTGATATCCTGCTCTATTGCCAGGTAATATGTATACATCCCGATGCTCCCAGCCTTTCCTTCAACGCCTATCCCTCTGCCTCGAGTGTAATCTCGAGACGCAAAATCAAGATCAAGATCCCCATTGTTTGTCGAGCTCTGAAAAATAAAATGGTCATCATCGTGGACACCGTGCGCCATCGTCTCCGCCGAGGAGGTTTTCTACATGTTCCATTCGATCCATCACACATGGGTATCGGGGTTCCAGTCGTTTCGTTCCGTCTAGCAAATGCTTCTCTTTGTTTTCCCCATTTTCCTTCGGTCGGTAAAACGAATCGTTTCCTTGTCATCATGTCGTCAAAGGCGTGAGTGTCTAAGGTTATTGCCCCATCTCTTCGAAGATGCGGAGCAGACTCCGTACGCCAGTCAGTGAGTTCTCGTCAGGTCCCTGGCCGGGTGTCCATTCGGCGTGAGCAAAGTCAATGAGCTTCAGGCCGTAAATCTGCGGCAATGAGGCCTCGAGGTCAGAGTCCTCGTCCAGCTCATCATCGTCATCCAGAGCGATGCCACTATCAACCCTCTTGGTAGTTCGAGCCGCTTGGCCAATACCGGCCTCTGCATCGATGAGCGCATTGTTCTCCTCAATAGCACTCCGTAGGGCCTCGCCGTCACCCTCAAAAATGAAAAAGGAGCGAAGAGGAGTACATACGGCTCTCGTGACTTGAGAGCACCTCCTCAACCCTCTGCAGATCCCGGACAAAAGCAGCGCAGACAGCCTTTCCAAGATCCTCGTCGATTCCGGCGGCCTTGTTGAAGATGAACTTTCGAAACTCGTCCACGACATTGTCCTTGTTGACAATCATTCGGCCATAATCCTTGTCGTAGATCCTGTACTCTTCCTCATCAAGCTCAGTGGCATCCTCTGATCCCCGATAGACTCGCATACCCGCAATACGGAATCCCAAGCTACCATGGGTGGTCTCGGCCGAGATCTTGTCGAAGCGCTGCTTCTTCTGCAGAGGGGCGTCATCGGCCCATAGCCGGACGCCGAGCTTGACGTCGAGAATGTTGGGGCTCTTGAACCCATATGTCGCGTTATCCAGCACAACCGCCTTGTCGGTCTTGATCTTGTTGTCCTTACTAGGGACCCAATTAACAGTATCCTTGGGCGGTTGCGCAGCGGCCTCGGCGACCTGCTGGCGGACAGAGGCGACAATCTCCTCCTTGGACGTCTTGACATCTCCTGTTTGAGAGATGACACCGGCGACAGCTTCGTCAATTGTTGAGTCAGCAGGGTCGCTCAGCATTAGGGAGCCCATGAACAAGGGCATGATCTCGGCGAATTCGGGGTGCCTTCGAGTGGCAGACTGGTAGAAATCAATCTCGGACTGGGTACAGGGTTTGATAAAGAGCTCGCCATTGGGAGTACAGAGCGTGCCGGCACTGTAGGAGCAAGGTTAGCATTTGTAGCGCGGCAGGGAACCGAGGCATTGTGACGCAAATGCGCGATGCGCGACGAGGCGCGAAGCAACAAGAGCAGCAGGACAAGACAGGGGGTGATAGGTGCAGCGCATAAAGAGCGCAAGGGGATCTGATAACTTACTGGCCGGCGACAGCGTAGTTGTAGTCGCGAAGCTCATGGCGATTAGGCATTCCTTTGGATCCCATCTTTGATGATGGGGGGTCGTGGCGGTGGGTGCGTGCCAGCAGTCGGGTCGGTGTAGCGATAGCAAAGATAGACCAGTCCAGTCAAGCAAAAGGCGAGTCAAGAAGACAAGACAAGAGACAGGCAGCGCAGCGCAGCAAACCAGAAGCGACAGACGTAGGCGGGCTTTAAGCACCGACAAAAGTCGAGAGCGAGAGCGGTGAGCTGACCAGTAGGAGTAGGATGACGAACAATGGCGAAGACGTGCAGGATGTTGAACCGAAAAAAGAGGCTGAAGCGAAACGAAAACAGTCGCTAAGTTCTCGGCGCAAGGCAAAAGCGTATTTTCTGACTGTGACTGGTGACTTGAGTGGAGAGATAATGGGGACTTTGTTGGACAGAAAGTTTGGCCGCTGACGCTGACTCCCCTTCTTGTATAGGATCAACGAGGTCCCAAAGATGAACGAAAAAGGGAACAACAAGGGAACAAACAACCCAGACCCAGAAAAAGGTCAGGGGCGCGGCACGACAAAAAAAAAGAAGGGATTTCGATTGCAGATCAGCGCAGGATCAGCCCCCGGTTTTGACAAGGTGCGACACGTCAAAGCCCCGAGTTCTCGTGTCCGTGAATGTGTGTTTGTTCTTTTTCTGTGGGCACCGGCGACAGATCCGTTTCGTTCCTTGAACGGGTTCGAGTCGAAGGGAGGAGAGGCTTGTTTGTTTGGCTTAGGTTGTTGGCCTGAGGGTAAGAGTAGCGAGGGAGCGAGGGATGCGCGAGTGGCGACTTTTTCTATCCAATTTTTTAAAAATCGGTGAGAGAGAGGCCAAGGTCAAGGTCAAGGTCAACCTTGCGAATTGCCTTTCTTGGTGGCGGATGCGACGGAGCGAGGTGGGAAATTGAAGGACGACAGCGCAAAACCAACAAATAATATTCTTCAAACGGCGGCTCGCGAGACGCGGTATTGTAGGATAGGGACTAGGAGACAGGAGGAGGTTCGAGAAGTCATCACGGCGGAGTCTCTTTGGAGTTTATACTGGAATGTCCCCCCCCTACCCCGTCCCGTCCCAGTCGACTTAACTAACAGAAGATGTGGGAAATGTGAAAGAGGGGGATTGTGGCTAGGCAGGCACAGGCACAGAACAAGGCCATCCAAATTCCACTCCATCCCGAGCAATCAAATCATCTACAACACCCAGTAAGACGTTTGCCCTAGGTAGGTACACAGCCAAGTCGCCAGCCAGCCAGCCCAGGTGGAGGCGGTACCTCCCGTGGTCCCTAGAAAGTGCGAGTAGGCGAAAGGCGATGGCGAGACCGATAACGAAGCCCCCCCCCTTGAACAAGGCAAATCACTTACGGGACCTGGGACAGACCATGGCGGCAATGTCTGATTCACCCAAATGAAATGGAAGCGCCAACGGGAACAGCGGCGTCGTATCCTATCCAGAGCCAGAGCGCCGTGCGCTGCCTCAAGCTGCGGCAGCCGCTGAGCCACACCAACGTCAGGCCCTGTCAGAAGGCGACCTCCCCCAGGGGAGACGGGGGGCTGCCCCGGCCTGAGCCGCCTCCGGAACCCGCTGGGCAGACTTGCTCTCAAGATCCAATGTCTGTCTGTGAAAGGGGGAGCCCATCCAAGTGCGCCTAGGGCGGGCTCGTGCAGCCGCTAGAAGGAAGGCGACCACATCATCTCTTGTCTCACCGTCGACAACAGTGACCGGGTTGGTTGGTTACACGTCGCCTCCCATCACCAGTCCAGTTCGGCCCCAACAGCCAGAGCAACTGGCATGATGTTGTTTTATTATACAAGGGATACAAGGTATCCAGATGATGGAGTATCGTATGCGTTGTCTATGTTGGTTGTGCGTTGTCCTAGGAGTCTTTGGTGTGTTTCGCACCCTTTGAAACAGAACTTTCACGGGACTAGCTGGCCACTTGATCCTAGTCTAACAATCAACTCGGTGCTTGCTAGGTATAAATGAGAGCAGGGGGGGACTTTTGAGAATAATCAAAGAGGGATTCGTCACGTCATCTTTGCAATGCGGTCCAGGTCCAACATGCCAAACCAACCCGTCGGGAATCACATAGAGACCCATTCATACAGGGAACATGCAGTGCAGCGTTGCACGTTTTTTTCCCCCTCGTCTTTATTTTTTTCTCTTCTTAGTCTGTGCATCATGAAATGAAGGCTGGGCTGCAGTTACATCATAGCCCCATATACCGGGCTCTGCTGAAATGTCCGCCCACGTGCGAAACTCCTGAGTTGGGTTGGGCCACTTGACAAGGTTCCAGTGTAAATTCGTATCCATCTACAACATGTTGCAATCACACAAACAACAAAGTCGTACAACTCAGAGACCTCAGGTCTCACCGTCACCTCTCATCCAGGTTCCCATTGGGAGTGTTGAGCTTGGCCCGACAGCCCTAGACCGCCCGTGATCATCGTCAACTGACCTTGACGCCCAGCCCCCTTTGGCGAATCACATCATCAACTGGTGCTTTTTATCGCAACAGCAGGTTCACGACAAGCTCCAATGAAGCAGCTGGTGCCTTTCTTGGCCGGGATGGGCCGTTCCGTGTTTTCCGAAATCTTCTTGGTCTAGTTTGCGGTGTATCTTGAAGGTGTGTCTAATGTGCAAGACAAACAAGATCCAGCCCCGCCTTGAGACGGGGAGAAGCTATCGTGAAAATCAGCCTCGCTTTGAGCCCTACCGTTGGACCCAACTCCGAACCCCGCACTGGTTGCCTTGTTATCAAAGTGCAATGCCGACGAGCGGAGATTTTTGCGGACAAAACCCACTGAGCCTCAGAATTATCAATGCGATATTGCCTGATGGGGTTACTGAGGCATCAGGGTAGGGCGGGTATTACGGGCGCTTGCTACTTCAAGCCGGGAGCCGTGGAGAGGCTGGGTGCAGATAGCAAACGTAGTTGCGAGAGCACTAGATATGCACCTAGCCTCAAGCTATCAGGCGATAGTCTTGAACTTGGCTTGAGTAACGGGTCTTGTATTTTTGCGCCGGCTTGCTTGCCGTGAGTTGATTTTCTTGAAGTCTCGATGGTTACACAGACTGCAAACTTCATCCCTCCAGGAGTTGAACTCATTGATAGTAATTCATATCGATACAAGTTGTTTGAGTATTTAACATGCAACGCTGGTGGATAGATACCTATTATGTCCTGCAGCTTTCCATCTGCTTTCCTTGTTGCGAAGCAAACAGCCGCTGCGAGCCAGCTGTCGCCAGCTGCTGCGCAAACTTGACCAAATGATGAGGCTTCCCTAATGTGTAGAGTAGCCAGCTACCTCCTTCATTGTTTCTCTTCAAATCCCAGCTTTTTAACCATCTCCTCTTCCTCTTCGTGCTCATCATCTCCTCTCTCCAGTTCATCAGTGAATCACTGTCAAGAGCACCTCAGGTCTTCAACACCAACCCGTTCCTCTCTTGACCATCGCAACATCTTCACCGCTCGCACATCGCTCAGAATGGCGTCTCCACCGCTTCAGCTTGAGCCACCCTCTGCAGTGGAGGGTGAAAATTCCGAGGCGCCGGAGACCGACCTTGGCCCACCTCCCGCCTTGCCAGCCTCACTGCAGGGAATCGCAAAGCCAGGAAAGGGCAGAAGGGGCAAAAAGAGCTTGATAAACCGGGGTCCTACTGCACTGCCCAAGAACCGCGGTAATGGCTTTGAAGGTACGTTATGGCCCTACCCACACGCTTGATGTTAGAGTGTAAGCTGACGAAGGCTTAGAGTATTTCGCCGATCCGCCCATGACCCCTGATGAAGCCAACGAGGAGAAGAACGAGATCTATTCCCCGTAAGTTTTCGAGAATGCAGTATCTTTATCGAATGAGAAGCTAACCTGTCCGGAGGTACATTCCGTTTACAGAGTGAGATCGCTTACGCTGCACCCTTCCAAAGTTCCATTGCTGACACCTCTCAGGCGCATCCAGTCTTGCATCCAGCGCTTCCGCTCGCGCCGTCGTCTCCAGGGCGACCGTACTCTTTACTTTAACGAGTATCTCTTCCTCGGCGGTGTCGACTGTAACCCCGGCGCCTTTGGTGGCCTTGGCCGTCAGGACTTGAAGGACCTGACTCCTGCAGAGCGTCGAGAGGCGACTGCAACCGACATCGTGTATGGAACCACAGCAGCTGGCGACAGATTCTACAACGGCGATGATGAGGCTTGGACTGTCGATTTCGCCGGTGTCGCCGCAGGCTTCATTTCGGTTTCTCTCGTGCAGCTGACGTCCTTTGAACACCAGAGAATGATGACGGGCATCGACACCGTGATCAACTTTCTCCGGTATATCCTTCATCACGACGTATGCCCAGAGTTTGAAGACGATGTCAAAGCCGCGCTGCGCGTGTGTGACACAGCCTGCGTCGAGTGGCCCATGGTTCGAAAGCTCTACACCGTCCTACCTGGAAACTTCAACCTGGCTGCCGCGGATCTCTTCTGCCCTGCAGAGACCGCCGAGAGCGCATGGTCCTTTCAACAGTACAAGCGCCCTGATGATTTCGATCCCAAGTCCGTCTTCTTCTCGGCCATCGCGTTGATGGATGAGCCAGAGTTGTTTGGACGTATCTGTACAAAGGAACCTAAGCTCGAGAGAGAGTTTACCTGCACTATCGAACTTGTCGAGGTGTTTCGTCCCAGCGAGGACATGATCAAGCGAGTCAAGTCACTCGTCATTGGGGACAACCCATTCGAACACATTCCCGTCGGAAAGGCTATCTTCAAGCAGGGCACCATTGAGGACGACTGGGAGACGCCTGCCTTCCCCTGGCCCATCGCCGAGGATACCATGACGCTCTTCTTTGATGACAATATCTTGGAGTGCATGGCGCCGGGCATGAAGGCCACCGCGACCATCTACGAGCTGGACGCTGGTCTTAGATTCGTCAAGTCGGTCGAGATCATCGTCCCTTCGTTTTATACCTACCTTCCTCAGGAGTTGATGCGCGGTTACAAGGAGCCCAGGGACTCGGACCGTCCAGCACCGTCCATCCATGATCCCGATGCAGAGGAGAAGCAGCATGCTGCAGCTGCAAAGGATGGCTAAAAGGGAAGCCGACAGGGCTAGACATGGACAACATCAATGGTTGTAAATTCTCACGAGTTAGTGGAGATAGACGAGAGGCAAGATCTTGAATCAATGGAATTTAAGTCTGAGCACAATAAACTGTGCGAGAGGTGCATGTGCTTCGTCCAAAAGCGAGTCCAACGCCAACAATCCTTATAAGTCCTCCAGTGCAAAACACAAGATCCATGCCCCTAAACTCCTATTATAATTCCCGTCAAGGGAAAAAGAGACTTCTGTGTTCGTAGGCATCATTTCCAAGGGCTCCCACAACCACACAACTCTTACACAACCAGGTCCTCCCAGCCACTCCCACAAAACTTGCAACCAAGGCGAAAAAAAATCGTGAAGAGACGCAAAAAAAAGAAATGATCTGATGAGACTGGGACTCGAACCCAGGAGGATTGCTCCATCAGGAATTGTAGGTTGTTAAGGTGACCTTAACCTGACGCCATAACCAACTCGGCCATCTCACCTGAGGTCCTTGATTGAGGACCCGCTTGATTGTTGAGGGCCGCTCTGCAAAAGCGGCTCAAGTCGCTTGGATGACGACAGAGACGGGCTTTGGAAGTCACCCCGTCAACCCTTTCAATTCGATCTCCAGTTGAGCATCTAATCCCTCGACTGGATCTTGTGGTCTCCGGCAACGACCTCGGCGTACGAAGGGGGGACGCCGTGGTTATCAGAGCTACCCTCGCCAGCATCCGTGATGCCCTGCTGCTGAGGGGCGGGTTGGGCCTGGCTCGAAGCGGAGGCGTTCTGCGTGCCGTAGTTCATGTTGTTACCACCGTGCTGGGGTTGAGGCTGCGGCTTAGGCTGCTGGTTCTGAGTCTGGTGGTGACCCTGTGGGCATTGGACGTAGACGTAGGTAACACGGCCGCCCTCGCGATCATTCGGAACGGCCTCGTACTCGTAGGGCGGCTCGGGGAACTTGGCGATGATGTACCAGGCGTGGAGGAGACCTGGGATGTATCCGAGGACGCAGAGCAGAATGTTGATGAGCGAGTCTGCGCTGCAGATTCCGCACTTGACCCAGACTAAAGAAACGAAGAGTTAGCGAATGTCGTGTTTGATGCGCAATGATGCATGCGACTCGGCCATGGAGGCGACTTACCAGGCAGTGGGGGGAAGAGGATGGCGAGGAAAGCGAGGAAGATGTCGGCGGAGCACATGGCTGCAGAGGTAAAAAGCTCTAGAGGAGAATCTAGAAAAATGGAAAGAAATCTCAAAGGAAAAACTGATGTTCTTTAGAGGTTGAATTATCGCGCGGGCTTTGATGGTGGAAGGAAAGAGAGGGAGTGAAGAGAGGGCGTGTGACTTTGCTCGGGAACTCTGAGGCTGAGGCGGCTGGCGATGACGCCGAAGCTCAGAGTACGTACCTCTCTCTTTTTGCTCTGCGGGCAGCAGGTCACCTGGTGGCGTTTCTTTCTGGGGTGAGGAGTCAAGCGAGGGGCTTGCGTAATGGGCTCAGGTCTAGAGGCCTCACGATTGGACACTCAGGGCGACATCAGTTGAACCCCACCAACAGCCACAGCCACAGCATCCAACGGAAGAGCAGTAGAATTATCTTGCAGCTTCGTCTCTTTTTTTTTTGTGAAACTAGGCCAGGCTTCCATTATCGAGTCATTGGCTGGGATTCTCCTCTCAGCCAAAACGAGGATTGGCCTTGTAGGGTTCAGCCTGTCAGATTCGGAGCTCAACTCCTCCGGTGTACGTCACCCAACTTGACTTATACGGCTGGGTTTAGACCGGACATTGCCAGGACGATAAGGACTGAGTAGATTAAACAAGGTTTTGAAATGCAGGTTCTCAAGCTCTATCTCTGTTCATCTGATGCAACGTTTCTTTGACGCACAATTGACGCATTCCATGAGATCGTCAAGCGCAACACGATCCCCTCATGGCTGCGCATCCGAAAGGCAGCACCCATCAAATCCCTTCAAGGGCGAATGGTTTAGTGGTATAATACTCCCTTAGCATGATTCATCTGAATGATTCAAGCGTTTGGGAGTGGTCCAGGGTTCGATTCCCTGTTCGTCCAACTTAGGTGGTTAAATTCCATCATTGTCCACTCTTTTTGCCGTTTGCAGCTGGAGTTGAGTTGTTGACGTTGTTAGTACATAGTGGGAGGAACCTCAGCGACTTGGGGTTGCTGCTGATTGATGTGAGGGAGGGACGAACGTTTTGAGTTGCAGATGTCTTGTTTTTTATATATACTTATATCTTGCTAATAATGGCCTTATTTACTTCTCTATGACTTTTCTCTGTAACTAAGCTGCGAAGCTACTAAAAGACACTTGTAAGTACTATGGTTTATTCTAGGAACGCCACGTAGTAGATCGTGCAGAGACTGACGGGCAGAGAATATATGCCCGTAGAGCAATTTTGAAAGGAAGAAAAAAGATGTGAGATATAATTTCGCTGATCTAAAGGGCAATATAGAGACTCAAGCGAACAAATGCTTCCTCTATTGGTCCAGTACACACAAAACGATTGCATGCCAAAAACTGGGGTACAGGGTGACCAATCCTCACCGAGCCTTACCGAAACCCGCCAAGGTGAGCCGACCTTTTGCCACGGTCAGAATCCTACAACTTTTCCCGTGCACCTTCACTTTACATTTGCTGAACCATCCTGCCAGGTCGCAGGATCGGTTTCTTTTTCTCGAAAATGGACGACCTTTTTGAACCTCGAGCTTTTGTCGCTCGTGTCAAAAGTCACGTCAGAACTCCAGAATCACGTCGGCGTCGGCGACAAAACCTTGGCCGAGTTCCTGATCGCGCAGCGTCTAGAATGCAGCTCCTTCAACGAGTTCCGCGAGCGCCTCGCGGGCATCGCCCCGGATTTCCCGCCCAGTTTAGTCGAGAGCCTTGATCGCCTTGTACTGGCTATGCATCCAAAGTTCAAGGGCAAGAATGGCGAATCCCAAAACGAAGAACACCACCACACGCGAACGCTCGAGGAGAAGGAAAAGGTCTTTAGCGGACTTGCGCTGCCGGATAAGGAACCCGTACCTGATGGTGGAGCGGATGCGATCGATGATACCCTTGCGCTTCTCGAAGGCTTGGAACCAAAGACGAAAAAGGACAAGACCGCGAGGAAACGGAGTCGAAGCCCTGAGGACGACCAGAAAGATTCAAGGCGGAGGAGAAGAGACCGATCGCGTTCGAGAGAGCGGCGCAGGCGAGACAAATACCGATCGAGATCACGGTCGCAAGAACGAGGCGACGAAGACTGGCGAGATGGCCATCGCGATTCGCGCAAGGACCGACGAGGTCGTCGACGATACGACGACGATGACGACCGCTTCCGCAATGCTCCAGAGCCCGAGATGGACGATGCGCCACAATTACACAAGGTCTATGAGGGACATGTTACAGGCATTAAGGACTTTGGCGCCTTTGTCAACTTGCACAATGTTAGGGGCAAAGTCGACGGTTTGGTCCATGTCTCGCGCATGGTTGCTGGGCAGCGAGTCAGTCACCCTTCTGATCTGTTGACACGAGGACAACAGGTCTGGGTGAAGGTTACAAGCATCGAGGGGAGTAGAGTTGGGCTGTCGATGAAGGACGTTGATCAAGAAACTGGTCAAGATCTGGAACCCCAAGCCCGCATGACAACTGGCGCCAATATGGAAGCACTAGGAGGAGGAGCAAGGAATGGCTTTATAGAGCCATTGGCTGGTCCACGAGACAACCTGGGCCCGCCACGACGACAAAAGAAGAGAATGACCTCACCAGAGAGGTGGGAGATAAGACAGCTGATTGCATCAGGAGTAGCCAAGGCTTCTGACTACCCCGACCTGGAGGAAGACTACAACGCGACGTTACGCGGTGATGGAGAAATGGAGTTGGAAGAGGATGTCGATATTGAAGTGCGCGAGGAGGAGCCTCCTTTCCTGGCTGGTCAGACCAAGCAATCGCTGGAGTTATCGCCAATCCGAGTTGTCAAGGCGCCAGACGGCTCCATGAACCGAGCAGCTATGTCGGGAACTGCTCTGTCCAAGGAGCGAAAGGAACTGAAGCGGCAAGAAGCTGAGGTTGCTGCCAAGGATGAGCCCAAGGAGAATCTTTCTACCGCGTGGCAGGATCCCATGGCAGACCCCGACAAGCGACAATTTGCTAGCGATCTTAGGAACGCGCGAAAGAACCAACAGTCAGAGGAGGTTCCCGAGTGGAAAAAGGCCGTCATTCCAAAGGGCCAGTCCCTGGGCAAGCGGACAAACCTGAGCATCAAGGAGCAACGAGAGTCGCTGCCTGTCTTTGTCTTCCGAAGTCAACTTATCAAGGCTGTTCAGGAGAACCAGATCTTGATTGTTGTTGGAGAGACAGGCTCCGGAAAGACAACACAGTTGACACAATACCTGGCTGAAGCTGGTTTTGCCAACGATGGCATGATCGGCTGTACACAGCCTCGTCGTGTCGCTGCCATGTCAGTTGCCAAGCGAGTGGCCGAAGAAGTTGGCTGTAAACTTGGAGAAGAGGTTGGCTACACGATCCGTTTCGAGGACTGTACTAGCCCGGCCACCAAGATCAAGTACATGACGGATGGTATGCTTCAACGTGAGATTCTCGTTGATCCGGACCTGTTAAGGTACTCATGTATCATGCTTGACGAGGCCCACGAGCGTACGATTGCTACTGATGTGCTCTTTGCTTTGCTGAAAAAGACGCTTAAACGACGACCTGACATGAAGGTCATTGTCACATCTGCCACTCTCGATGCCGACAAGTTCTCGGCTTACTTTAACGAATGCCCGATCTTCACCATTCCCGGCCGAACATTCCCTGTTGAAGTTCTCTACTCCAGGGAGCCCGAATCTGATTACTTGGATGCGGCTCTGGTCACGGTCATGCAGATTCACCTTACCGAGCCCAAGGGTGACATTCTGCTGTTCTTGACAGGTCAGGAAGAAATTGACACAGCTTGCGAGGTCCTGTATGAGAGAATGAAGGCGCTAGGGCCTAACGTGCCCGACCTCATCATTCTCCCTGTTTACGCGTCACTTCCCACCGAGATGCAGAGTCGAATCTTTGAGCCAGCGCCCCCTGGCAGCCGCAAGGTTGTCATCGCCACGAACATTGCAGAGACTTCGATCACCATCGATGAGATTTACTACGTCGTGGACCCCGGTTTCGTGAAGCAGAATGCATACGATCCTAAGCTGGGAATGGACTCGCTGGTGGTTACCCCTATTTCACAGGCCCAGGCGAACCAAAGATCCGGCAGAGCCGGCCGAACCGGTCCCGGAAAGTGTTTCCGATTGTACACAGAAGCTGCGTATCAGTCAGAGATGTTGCCAACTACCATCCCTGAAATTCAGCGACAGAACTTGTCTACGACGATTCTTATGCTTAAGGCTATGGGCATCAACGACCTGTTGCATTTCGACTTTATGGACCCCCCTCCTATCAACACCATGCTTACTGCGCTGGAGGAGCTGTACGCGCTCAGCGCTCTGGACGACGAAGGCCTCCTGACCCGACTGGGCAGAAAGATGGCTGACTTCCCCATGGAGCCCTCCCTTGCCAAGGTCCTCATCGCTGCCGTCGAGCTTGAATGCGCCGAAGAAGTTCTCAGCATTGTTTCCATGCTTAACATCTCGACCGTGTTTTATCGCCCCAAGGAGAAGCAGTCGCAAGCCGACCAAAAGAAGGCAAAATTCCACGACCCTCATGGCGACCATCTCACTCTACTCAACGTGTACAACTCGTGGAAGCACAGCGGATACTCAGCTCCTTGGTGCTTTGAGAACTTTATCCAGGCGCGTTCTATGCGTCGAGCAAAGGATGTTCGTGACCAGATTGTTAAGATCATGGATCGGTACAAACATCCTATCGCCTCGTGCGGACGGGCAACCGAAAAGGTTCGTCGTGCTCTCTGCGCAGGCTTCTTCCGCAATGCCGCCCGCAAGGACCCGCAGGAAGGATACAAGACTCTGACTGAGGGGACACCTGTATACCTGCATCCAAGCTCAGCCCTGTTTGGCAAGCAGGCCGAGTGGGTGATTTATCACGAGCTTGTACTGACGACCAAGGAGTACATGCACTGCACGACGAGCATCGAGCCAAAGTGGCTCGTGGAGGCTGCGCCGACATTCTTCAAGGTTGCGCCAACGGACCGACTGAGCAAGAGGAAGAAGGCAGAGAGGATCCAGCCACTGTACAACAAGTTTGCAAACGAGGATGACTGGCGTTTGAGTGCGCAGCGGAAGGGAGGTAGAGGCGGTGGTGGCGGCGGAACATGGGGATAATGGGAGCCTGGTTCAGAAAACTCATGATTACAGTTGTCTTATGACAACTTGGGTTGGAGTTGGGAGTTTGAATGGGACATCAACTAGATGCTATACTAGCCACAAACAATTGCATAGTCATATTCTCGCTTGAATGGTTTATTTGCCTATATTATCAACGTAAGCTGTGGTACAGCCTCAAACACAGTGTGTACTCACCCCTCGCTAAGGACGCACTTTCAAGGCACTACCAGTTGCAGTGAACCACACAGCTTACGTTGATAATAGGCAAATAAACCATTTAAGCTAGAATATAATTACTCTCTGGATTAGGACGCAGAGTATTCTGACCCGGTTGTAGAGGGAGCGCACTAGAAGGACCCCTCTCCTATGGTGTCTTCTTATCCTCCTCCTGCCCAGTTTCCTCCTGAACCTCATCTATCCACTCCAGGATATCTGACCTACTCAGGTCTCCTTGCCGTCCCCAGCGTCATCCTCATCTCGGTGTAACCTTAGCTCGACGTCCTGGGCATAACTAGAAATAGCGGCAGCGCATATAATCGCCCATTGGATCTGGATTACTCGCTGAAAGTTTGGAATATCGGGTGTAGGTCGATAAACTTTGAAGATTGAGCCAGTCTAAACTGGTCTGTGGCTATGGGCATTATGAGCGCTGACACAGTTCGTCTTAGGGCATTCCTGGCATGTAGGACCCATCTGACAAGATTGTGTGTGTTGTCCATAGAAGTGCGTTAGCCTAGAAAAAATGTGCGTGCTCTCATCTCGCGGTTCCATAAGGTTGATGGGATTGGAGGCCTTGTCGTGACCCTGCTTGATGTATCGTGGCATCCATACGAATTGTAGCTTGACCATTGATAAGCCATTGGCCTGAGGGGTTGCTCCTAGAAATTTGAGGCCAAAATAGCCTCGTCCCCACCAGTCATGCAACAGCGGGCTCAGGAGACACCGGTGTCAATATCTTACCTTATCCTCTTCTAAAGATATAAAATAAGTTAAGAAGAAATTAGCAAAAGTACTCTTAAGTATTTATAATATTATAATAATATTATATATTTTTATATAAAAATTATTTGCTATATTTATGATGAGTCTATTAATACCCTCCACTGTTCTGGTGTCTCGTTTATTTCTTGACCCTCGTGGCTCCCTAGCGAGGTATCGAAGTATCTTCTCAGTGCCGTCATCGCGAGGAAGGTTAAGACAGAACTTCAAAAACTAACCGCACGTTGACGTCCTGATTAGATTTCTTTTTGCACAAAGCGAAAGGGAGAATGTGACAAACATGGGGGTGCAGTGCAAACATTTTCGTCGAGCCCGAGGCAATGATCTTTCGGTTGGTCGCGTCGCTCCCTTGTTTTCTCTGTGCATGTTGTCGGGTCAAGGACTTTTTATTGTTAGCAAAATCGCAACTGGAAACGGCTGCATTTAGAAAGGATCACTCACGGAAATCCGACACCTGACGGAAGCCATCAAGTTGCATCTTCACAAAGCTTACATCGAGGTCACGAGTCAGTTGAATCATCCACCGTAGGGCTGACAGCGGCATTCTGATCAAGAAGCAAAAATGAAGTCTGGCGATCTGATACCATGGGAAAGCGGTGATCACATCTTTTCTGATCTGGTCGATTAAATCGAGACGCGTCGTGTAGTCCTCTAAAGGTATGATCGTATCGACAACTTGGTGATCCATGGTGAATAATGTCGGCGATGGTGTTGGAGGGAGGATGTGGTTCACTGCAACTGGGGGGATGTATTCGGGCATGATAACCTAGATACCTAAGCAATTAACAATGCTTGGGAAGGCCCGACCCGAAGTTTCATTAGAGTTGTTACATGCAGGAGCCAGGCAACCAAAGGCAAACTCCTCAATCACATGTGCTGAAGGCCAACTATTTATCAACACCAACTACCCGCACACACGAGGCGATAACTCAACTATCGCCATCTATCGCCTCGTCGCTCAAACTGCGATCCTCTACTGCGGATTACTGTCCCAACTCTACTGCTCATTTGACCTCATACCTGCTCCAAGGCGTCTTCCGCATCACATCCTCCCTCCAACACCATCGCCGACATTATTCACCATGGATCACCAAGTTGTCGAGGCGGTGTCCGCTTAAATAACCATTCAAGCGAGAATATGACTATGCAATTGTTTGTATTATCAACGTAAGATGTGGTTCGTGGTGCCACGTCCGTCAAGAAATAAACGAGACACCAGAACTCCTCAAAGGATAAACTAAGGGTTC